>NIVC01002297.1:0-37500 GCA_002269645.1 Macrostomum lignano
AACGTACTTTACCTGCGACAGCCAATCCGATAAAAGCCAGGGAATGCATGTAGATTACATGTATCAGTGGCGGCCAGTCAGGCAACACGTGACTACATAGAGAGTTGCGCCTCTAGAAAAAGACGATTTATCAAAACTTTTCCACCAATCTGCAGTTCAACCGGACACCAACGCGACCACAATTGGAACCATGATTGGCTTCTCAAAGACGCCAGAGTTTGTTGGAACATTTCCCTACTTTGAGCTGGAGCAACACGTGTGCGTGGTTGCCATGGACACCTTGGGAGGATTTGTCAAGCACTGCTTTCAGACGGTTACTGTGAGTGCTGCCCGCACATAAGTACAAATGAATGACGTTTAAAATTTAAAAGTACAAACAATTGATGAAAGCAAAAATGGTAGGCCTCATGATAAAATACAAACAAGTTTATCATCAAAGTGGAACAGAATGTTTGACAGACAATTTAGGGTGAAGGCTAACTTGAGTACACCCAACCGATGTGTCCCAGGCGACAGAATCATCCTACGCCGAGGCGGATAAAATCATCGACGACGTGCTGTCCGGCAAGGCGGACCTGATCGACACCCTGCACAAGAGCAACTTGCTGGACACCAACAAGGGCATTCAGAGCGTTGCAGCCGTGGTCATCGCCAACAGCAGGCAAACCATCGCGCGTAAGGATCTCTGATCCCTGAGTCCCTGATCTCTGATCCCTGAGTCCCTGATCTCTGATCCCTGAGTCCCTGATCTCTGATCCCTGAGTCCCTGATCTCTGATCCTGAGTCCCTGATCTCTGATCCCTGAGTCCCTGATCTCTGATCCCTGAGTCCCTGATCTCTGATCCCTGAGTCCCTGATCTCTGATCCCTGAGTCCCTGATCTCTGATCCCTGAGTCCCTGATCTCTGATCCCTGAGTCCCTGATCTCTGATCCCTGAGTCCCTGATCTCTGATCCCTGAGTCCCTGATCTCTGATCCCTGAGTCCCTGATCTCTGATCCCTGAGTCCCTGATCTCTGATCCCTGAGTCCCTGATCTCTGATCCCTGAGTCCCTGATCTCTGATCCCTGAGTCCCTGATCTCTGATCCCTGAGTCCCTGATCTCTGATCCCTGAGTTCCTGATTACTTATCCCTGAGTCCCTGATCTCTGATCCTGAGTCCCTGATTCCTTATCCCTGAGTCCCTGATCTCTGAGAAGAGAGTGAAAAGACAGAAGAGAAGGGAGTGAGAAGACGCAGAGAAGAGAGGAGAGTTAGAAGACTCAGAGTCCCTGATCTCTGATCCGTGAATCCCTGATAGCTGATCCTTGAAAACAAGTATTTGGCTTAATAATGGTCATCTTCGTTATGCTCAGAAATCACCGGAAGCGACCTGGTGACCACCGCCGGCTCCGGATACGACAAAGTGTCTGTCAATGCTGAATCGGTGAGTGCTGAAGCGCCCTGCCTGTTGTCCGCTCCTATGAGATACGAGCGTTGAGCTGCCGATTTGTCCCTTGCTTTGAAGTTCAGGGACAGGGAAGATGCTAGAGTGAAAAGATACAGAGAAGAGAGTGAAAAGCTACAGAGATGAGAGTGAGAAGACGCAAGAAAGGGAGTGAAAAGACAGAGAAGAGAGGATAGTGAGAAGACGCAGAGAAGAGAGGAGAGTGAGAAGACGCAGAGAAGAGAGGAGAGTGAGAAGACGCAGAGGAGAGAGGAGAGTGAGAAGACGCAGAGAAGAGAGGAGAGTGAGAAGACGCAGAGGAGAGAAGAGAGTGAGAAGACGCAGAGGAGAGAAAAGAGGGAGAAGATACAGAGAAGAGAGGAGAGTGAGAAGATACAGAGAAGAGAGGAGAGTGAGAAGACGCAGAGAAGAGAGGAGAGTGAGAAGACGCAGAGAAGAGAGGAGAGTGAGAAGACGCAGAGAAGAGAGGAGAGTGAGAAGACGCAGAGAAGAGAGGAGAGTGAGAAGACGCAGAGAAGAGAGGAGAGTGAGAAGACGCAGAGAAGAAGGAGAGTGAGAAGACGCAGAGGAGAGAAGAGAGTGAGAAGACGCAGAGGAGAGAGGAGAGTGAGAAGACGCAGAGGAGAGAGGAGAGTGAGAAGACGCAGAGAAGAGAGGAGAGTGAGAAGACGCAGAGGAGAGAGGAGAGTGAGAAGACGCAGAGGAGAGAGGAGAGTGAGAAGACGCAGAGGAGAGAGGAGAGTGAGAAGACGCAGAGAAGAGAGGAGAGTGAGAAGACGCAGAGGAGAAAGGAGAGTGAGAAGACGCAGAGAAGAGAAGATGGGTTAGCTGATCAAATCCTATTCCGATAGCAAGCGAACTTGACAGCTGTTTCTATTCCAATTGCGATTCCGTCCAGCATCAACAAGCACTTTAATTATCGTATAACAAACCCGCCGCTGTGAAATGCCTCCGAATTTCAGCTGTCAACGGTGGGTCCAAACTCCACTTTGTTTTCATTTTAGATTAATTTTTTTATTTTGCACGCATTTTAAAATCATTTTATGCACAGCATGCGACTCATTATTATTATCATATTTACAAGCGTAGTTTGAATTCTTCTATTCTTATTGCTGTTACTACAAGAGAGCATTAATCTTTTTGCTCTTCGATTGTCTCGTCTATGTAGGAATTCACAATGGGCAGTTGCTGACACCTCAACTTCCCTATGCAGAAACTGGACAGCCTGTCAGACGAAGTCAAAGCCATCTATGAGAAGCAGCGCGATAAGAGAGCCCAGGTGATGGAGCTGCTCACCCAGACTCTCCTCACCATGACAACCGTGACGTTGGAACAGATAAAATTGGCCACGGCTACCATGCAAGTCATCACCTCGGACATGGACGATCTGCCCAGAAACGGACAGGTGTGGGGTTGGCCTGTCTGTCTGTCTGTCTGTCTGTCTGTCTGTCTGTCTGTCTGTCTGTCTGTCTGTCTGTCTGTCTGTCTGTCTGTCTGTCTGTCTGTCTGTCTGTCTGTCTGTCTGTCTGTCTGTCTGTCTGTCTGTCTGTCTGTCTGTCTGTCTGTCTGTCTGTCTGTCTGTCTTCAATGGATAGAATCCTATACTGCCTATTCTCTCTTCCAGCTGAACATTAAGAACAAAGTGCTGGAAGTGACTGCTGCCCTGGAGTCGCTCATTGATACAATTCCAAAGCAAAGCCTCACAGAAGTGGTCACAAACACCCTTGCTGCTGTGACTCAGGCGATGACGGTGAGGCAATGAAAGATGGCTGGGAACAAACAGCATCTCATTAATGCTGGGATTTGGTGCAGTAACAACACCCGAATTTCAGGCCGCCAGTATTCAGACCAAGCGCGGAACTCTGAGCGACATGGACAAGTCTGCCGGCAGCGAATTCCACTACTACGACACTGACTGGGAGTCCAGCCGAGAAGGCTTCTCCGACATGTCGCCAGCGGCTGCCAAAAAGGGCCTGCTAGTTGAGACCAACGGCATTGTGCAGGGCAGCGTCTCCAGCGAGGTATCGACCGACGGTTTCGGCGCCATCCAGAGCCTGGTGAGATTGCTCAACCAACGGCAGACATCCGGGTCCAACCCGGTGCGAATAACCACGGCGCAGATGAGTCTGTCCCTGAACAAGTCCAAACCCAACGACCTCAGCGGAGTGGAGGTGGCCGTCGGGCGTTCCAAGCTCCAGCTGCCGACCAACCTCTGCAATCTGACATTGTCAGGCAGAAACTGCTCCAGCGACGGCAGCGCCATCTCAGTGGCGGTCATCGCCATGCCGACCAATCCGTACTCCGGCATTGGAACCAACAAAAACCCACCGATTCCAACAGCCGCTGAGATCCTCACCATTAATATGTTGTACTCCAAAGGCGCGGAAATCCCCGTGCCGCAGACGGGCAGCGGTAACGAGTTTAAATTTGTCCTCCAGAAGGACCAGACCTTCTTCGAGCTGCAGTACATCGACCCGACGACCCAAAGCGCCCGATGCCGCGAATTCCAGACGGTGTTGAGGTACCCGGCACCGCGGAGGGCCCGTTCGATAAAAACCGAGTTATGTACCAGAAGCTGATTCTGCACGAGTTCAACATGTTGGGCGACGACCAGTCGGTCAATTTTCAGTTGAAGTTTCTAAACTTTACGCCCGGACCCAGCAACAAGTGCCGACAGTTTCTCGTCGTCGGGCGTCTCTGGCAGGCGCCGTCACTGATGGACCCGGGTGAGAGCTTTGACTGGTGGGGCATGATCCCGACCAGCACCGCGTACTGCTTCCGGCTGGCCAGGCCTGACGAGCCGGACCCGTTTACCTTCTTCGTAAGCAATGAGAAGTTCAAGATAGCCAAGGCCCGCGTGATGCGCACCGCCTACGACTGGGACCGCAAGATCAACACAGTCAAGTTCGGCGTGCGCGAGCTGGAGGAGGAGGAGTGGGATCGCTACACTGAGAACCGGCGGCCGCCCGTGCCCTACACTTACACCAAGCAACAGTTCACGGTGAAGTACAATATCAGAATCTACTCATCGACATGCTACTCAATCACGCCTGGACAGACGTCATGGAACAGCAACGGCTGTTTGGTCGGCTCCCGCACGACAATCCTGCAGACCGAGTGCATGTGCAGCCACCTCACCAGCTTTGCTGGCGGCTTCATCGAAGCTCCAAACACCATCGACTGGGAGTACGCATTCAGCAATTTCGACTTCACGAAGAATCCGACGCTGTTCATCACGGAGATCATGATAGCCGTGTTCTTCATTATCTTGTTTGTCTGGGCGCGCCGCTGGGACAAAAAGGATGTCGAGAAGGTTTGTTTTTATTGGTGCTCTATTTTATTTTACATATTTCCCAAAGTCGCAGCTAAAATATATTCCCATTTTTATTTGTCATGCACTCGTAAGGCCTATTGATCATGGACTCTCAATGACCCATTATTCCATATTCCAAACTTGGTTTTTTCAATTTCACGTCCTTTCTGTAAAGAAGTCTTTAAGCTCGCTGAGGTACTTATCTGACTTGTCCAACCAACTTAGCTGAGGTACTTTTCTGACTTGTCCAACCAACTTAGCTGAGGTACTTTTCTGACTTGTCCAACCAACTTAGCTGAGGTACTTATCTGACTTGTCCAATCAACTTTGCTGAGGTACTTATCTGACTTGTCCAATCAACTTTGCTGAGGTACTTATCTTACTTGTCCAACCAACTTAGCTGAGGTACTTATCTTACTTGTCCAACCAGCTTAGCTGAGGTACTTATCTTACTTGTCCAACCAACTTATCTAATGCTACGCTCGCACTATCGCAATTTGCAACCGAGTGACCGATTTTCACCACCCAAAGCTGGGCGTCTCTCCTCTGCCCGACAACGACCCGGAGCACAAGTACCTTTACGAGCTGGTTGTCACCACAGGGCTGCGACGCAACGCCGGCACAGAGTCTAAGGTGTACTTTGCCCTGAGCGGGGCTCGGAATGACAGTGGTGTCCGCGCTCTGGACGATACGAAGCGACGAATTCTGCAGAGAGGCTGCACCAACCGTTTCCTGCTGGCTGTTGAGAAGTGAGTCGTTTAGATGATATGAGCCTTTTAAGATGCATAGTAGTACCTTCAAAGACACCTAATGTTGCTTGAACAAGTTATAATAGTACGCACCCCAATGCTGCTTAGTAGCGTTCTTGTCTAGCAACATTTCTCCAGCAGGCAGCTCATGTACCGGTAGTATTGAATATTAAAACCTCAATATAAAAATTTAAGCATTAAAGCGCGATAGATAGATGGATGTTTTGAGCCGTTTGTCAAAGTGTGCGTTTGAAAGGGAGCGGTATCCCTGCATACGGGCTGTTCTCTAGTGGCAGAGGAAGAGAGAGTTAGCAACAGGTATTGATAGCAAGGCTGCAGTCCCGCTTCCCGCGCTCCTGCCTGCCGTTGTCGGTGTCAAAGCATGCGGGCACTATAGAATCTATTATCTGCCGGAATTGAGTTGCCGATCTGAATCAGCCTACATCAATTAGATGAGCTGTGCGATGCGCTGTCTGAGTAGATGAGGCCTTGAGTGGAGCGCTGTAGTACAATTTCAATAGCAGTCGACAAAAAATCAAGAGTTGTAGGCCAGTATTTTGTGCTGTAAGTAGTCGTAGTTTTAATAAATTAATTAAAAAATTGATTAATTCCCACGTTATCTGTCGTCCACTCTATCCGGCACAGGCCTCTCGGCGACTTAAACTTCATGCGTCTGTGGCACGACAACAGCGGCAAGGGCTCAGCTGCCTCCTGGTACTGCGACACCATCGTGGCCATCGACCTGCAGACGCGCCTGCGCTACCACTTCGTTGTAAATCGCTGGTTCGCTGTTGAAGAAGACGACGGTTTCATCGATCGGGTGCTGCCAGTGGCGGGGCCCGAGGAGCTGCAGCAGTTTGGCTACATGTTTTCCACGCACACCAAAAAGGACCTCACGGATGGCCACCTTTGGCTGTCAATCATGGCTAGGCCTCCCGAGTCGCGGTTCACTCGGGTCGAGCGGGTCGCCTGCTGTCTGCTGCTGCTGTTTCTCACCATGGTAACCGCCTGTATGTTCTATCAAAAGGAGGGCCCGACAAAATCTACCAGCACGGCTCTAAACGTTGGCCCTTTCTCCTTAACTCCGAGAATGATCTTCGTTGGCGTCATCACCAACGTCATCACCTTCGTCCCGCTCTTCATCGTAATGGAGTTGTTCCGTCGTTCTAGGCTGCATACCGGCCATGTCAACCAGCTGCTCAGCGCCATCGACAAGCACTTCGAAGGTGCCAGGTCCCAGAAGTCCTGGCATGTGACCTGTGACTTAGAGGATCAACAGGAGACGGCTGAAGGACAACGTGCACCACATACTGCATTGACTGGCGTCACTAACCAGGAAATTACAACCGCGATGCTGGAGCTACGAGAAGTGCAGAACTCGGAAGAAAATGTGTCAAGAACAAAGTGCGAAGCCGGGGAAGAGGGAGGAGACGATGAAGACAAATATGCTGTCAAAGAAGGCAAGGGTATTTCCGCCAGAAAATCTAAGACCTTCCCTTGGTGGGTCAGGATTTTTGCTTGGATAATAATCGTAGTTGGCTCTACCGTGTCGGCCTTCTTCACCACCATGTATGGCATTCAGTTCGGCGATGAGACCTGCAAGAAATGGATATCTAGCCTATTTGTGTCCTTCTTCTCGTCGGTGATGCTGTCCCAGCCGCTTAAGGTGGTTTTAATGGCAGTTTTCATGGCGCTGCTGTGTAAGAATAAGAAGGGCAACGAGGAGGAGGACTTTCTGGCTGAAGAGGAGGAGATTCTGAGCGAGCTGGGAGAGAAGCTTGGTATGCGCAGCAGTGAGGAATGGCTGCACGAGCTCAACTCAAACGAGGGTGACGAACAGGTGAGAAGAACCGGTGTGGAACCGCCAACCACTGAGCTGCTTCAGTCCGCAAGGGAGAAACGCTTGAAGGAGAAGAAAATGTACGAAATAATTCGGGAGATTCTTTTCTACGTGATTTTTTACATGCTGCTGCTGGCCGTCACATTCAGCTTCCGCGACCCTAACGCCTTCACGATGAAGGAGCAGATGATGCGGCTGTTCATCCCTGCTGAAGACCTGTTGGGAACGGCAAATATTGACGGGATCAGCACTGAAGATCAATTCTGGACTTGGCTGAAGCAGCAAATGATCCCAGCCTTGCGCGCAAGGCCTTGGTACAACGGTGACCCACCCCTCCTACAGCGCGGATTCACCGGTGACCGCGTCGGTCGGCTTGTTGGTTACGCCATCTTGAGGCAGAAGCGGACCCAGCTGGACTCATGCACAGTGCAGCCCAGCATGCGCTTTCTCTACAAGCACTGCGTACATGGTTACAGCCTTGCCAACGAGGAGACGCGCTCTTTTGGGCCCAAATGGGAGCCACTGAATGCCAGCTCTCTGGCAGCGAGCATTAACAGTAGTAAGACGGATTATGCCCATGAGGCCTTTCTGTACTCGACTGGCGCAGACCTGAAGAGCCTGCCTTACATGGCCTTGATCAACACGTACTCTGCTGGAGGCTACGTGTTTCAGATGCGAGGCTCTGAGAAGATCGTCCAGGCCAACATTGACACGCTGAGGAGCATGCGCTGGCTTGACAGGCAGACGAGAGCCGTTTTTGTTGAGTTTGCTTTCTATAACCCCAATATCAATTTATTCGGTGTTGGAACAGTTTACTTTGAGTACCAAGGCACCGGCGGAATGTTTGGAACGTACCGATTCGACGCGGCAAACCTTCTGAGCTTCATCGGCTCCAGCTCCAAAGTGATGGATATTTTCTGTCAGGTCATGTTCTGCATCACATTGCTGGGTTTCATCATAAAGGAGTTGCGGAATTTGTACCGAATGAAGCGTGCTTACTTTTATAACCCGTGGAACAACCTGGAGGTTTTCATCCTAGTTGGCAGTCTGTTCAGCATTGCTATCTACGCCTATATGCTGCTCGAGACAACTAAACTCACTGGCGAGTTCGCCAAGTACGGAGGAAACGTCTATCTGAACTTTCAATACGTCACATTTCTAAATGAGTACCTGGTGTACCTGACTGGTAGCATCATCTTCGCGTCCACTCTCAAGTTCAATCGTCTGCTCCGATTCAACCGGCGCGTCGGCATGCTCGGCGACGTGATCCGTTTCTCCGCCAGAGACATCCGCCAGTTCTTTTTGATGTTTTCAATCATGTTCTTGGCCTTCATCCAGTCTTTCCACCTCCTGTTTCTGGACCGCCTGTATGATTATCACACTTTCCTGTACTGCGCTGAGCAGCTGATGCAGATCGCACTGGGCAAGTTCCGGTTCTTGGACCTGTACGTCACGGAGCCTATCATTGGACCTCTCCTGTTTGCTGCCTACACATTTTTTATTATTTTCATCCTCCTAAACATGTTTGTTGCAATACTCAACGAGGCCTTCGCCCAGGTTAAGGAGGACGTGCAGAAGCAGCAGAACGAGCATGAGATTATTGACTTCATCGTCGAAAAGTGAGTCGCTCTGTTCAGTTGTTCTCAATATTAACTCAGTTTTCTGCTCATTAAGAAAACTACGTATGATGCAAAATTCAATTTAGGGGTGACTCCAATGTGCAAGCACGATAGCCTCATTTTGATCAGCATGCTTGAAATTTAGTTTATATGTAGATCCCAGCCAACGCTATGCACCAATGAGGAAAAAGTCAGCTTAAACGTCAAATTTCAGATTCTATAGAAAACTAATCTAGCAAGCGTCAGTTGCTCTCAGTATCTTAATCCGCCCCGTCACTTCAGGGTGATCATGCTGCTACGCCTTAACAACACTCGTTTTGCCCAACGCTACTTTGGCTCGTCGCTGACCGAGGCGGAGTACCGGCCGCACTCATTCGATGAGCAGTTGAATGTTATCCTGCCTGATCGCATCGACCACCTGCTGAAATACATCGAGAACACCTACTTCGATGACGTCAAGAAAGAGGTGAATCGGTTGCTAAAGGAGCAGGCAGCCAAGGAGGCCGGGACCCGCCCGATATCTCAGGCTGGCGAGGGTGAAAAGTCGAGCAGGCAAAACCAGGCCGAGGATTATATCGTGCTGCCCGACACGAGGTTTCTGCTCGGCACGAAGGACCAGAACGGCTTTAACTGATGATTCAATTTTAAGCAAACTGCAAACTTCTTCGTGAAGATAAAACCCTAATTAAAAACAACAATTTTTCTACGAGGATTGTTCCATAAGTACTTATACTTTTGCATGCTGACAATAAACTGTACATCCTATGATAACAAGTGGGTGACCTTTCGACATTTTAAAAAAAGAAAAACCGCTTTCCAGCAAGATCAAACTTGTTACCATAGTATGTTTAGTTCATTTTCAACATGAAAAATAATAAGTACTTGCGGAACATGCCTCATAATTGCCCTGCCCTCTTTTGTTTGTAGTCCATCGACGTTGTTCCTTCTATCTTGTGATTTTGGTTCCATTTTCTCGTGCCCGTCTGAAAAAATTATAACTACGCCCTTTTTGTTATATTTAAATGGCTAAGCTCGTACTCCTTGGAACAGTAGCTACATGATGCAACCTTGAGTAGATTTATAGAAAAAAAAATTAAACTCGCCTAAGTGTCAATCTAAATTAATTATAAAAGTGCACTCCTATCCACTTAGTGCCACATGTAAACTGCACTCGTAGTAATCTGCTTTTAAATTCTGGATATATAATTCTGCAGTTCTGCAGGTTTTATTTGTAGTGTTTGTGTACCAATAATAGCAAAGTCTAAACAGAAATAAAGAACATCTGCTTTCGTAATAGATGAAAAATATTTTTATAATATTTTTTTCAAACATCCATTTCGTTAAATAATTTAGAAATATAAACTGAATGTTCGTAATTATTCACAGCTATTTTCCGCTTAAAAAGCAGCGTTTGTTATGTAATTTGTCTTTTTTACTTTTACTGCCTGCCGGTACAATCACAGTGTAGAAGTTGTAAGGTTTTGAATGTCACTTATAATATTTGGTGCGGACGGCACCCTGAATGATAGTCAGAGTCGCGCTGAATGTGACCAAAAGTGCATCAAATGAAGCATTGCGCTCCTAAAAGGACAAAAGCGTTCACGTAGGCGTCTCAATCATGATTACCAAAAATCTCTGGAATCGGAGATTCATGTATTAATGGAGGGAACAAAGCAGATGCTTAAATCGGTTTCTTTTGTGATCATTTTATTGGTTTATATTGCAAATGCATAAAAATACAGCTTATGGGGTTTATTGCCACAAACAAACTAGTGGCAGTAGGGTCGCTGTGTACCAGCTTTGCAAATATTACTGTTGAGTTCAAGGTAAAGTAATCACAGGCCTCGAAAAACGTCTTACTTCAGTTGTTTTTGGCAATTAAAAAAGATAAAGTTGATAAAAGTTGCCTATTTACGCTGGCATTTTCTGATTACAAACCCTCCAAGACAACTAAAAAACTAGCTACGATCGACGATCGTACTTTTTTAAATCAAAATATTAATGCACTCGTAAACCGCCAAGACCGCTAAAATAACTCGACTTCTTGAATATTTATTACGCTCGTACAAGCTATGATACGAAGTTATACGTTGTCATTTGTTGCTGTTTCCATAGTGACATTGAAAATTTTCCAATGCGTAAAGATGCTATGAATATTTGCGACAAACAATTATCTAAGAAAATAACTTTTTATCAGTTTTAAATGATATACCGACATTTTTACGGTTTAGCTTAAAAATAATTTGTTTAATTTTACAAAATAAGTTAACACAAGAATGGCGCAAATTTAACGTTTGAGGAGCACTCACTTTATATTGCATCTTGCACTCTCAGCTTCGTATAGATAAAATAGGCCACTTTCCAATACACGCATATGTAAGATCGTTCGTTTACTCTTTTAAAAGTAAGACTAACTTTTGACAGTAGAAATATCTAGAATTATGAGAATAGCATCTTGTGTGTTTTACTCGTATAATTAAATAATGCATTTTTGCTGTTTTATTTCTCTAGGATTTTTTAACGCTTTTTATCTAATGTTTTCAACAGGCAAATAAAAGTTGAGGTTTAAAAATAAAATACTAGTTATAGGGCTCAAAATTATTTAAAAAACGAAATGAAAAAACACAATCTTTGTCTCTTGTAGTTTACTAAAGAAAATGTCTTAACTATCTCCAAAATATTTTATATGGCTAAAGCTATAAAGACCATGATTATTTTAGCTCGCATGTAAAATTAGTTTGAACAATTTTCAATCATGGCTATTTAATCTTTGAACCAAGTCAATAATGAAATTCATATTTCTATTTACATAAAAATTACATCGATGCAATTCATAATGATAACAATACTGTCATTTGTATGAAAATAATATGAATATTGTTTTATTTAGCTATTGTAAAGTAAATCAGAAATAATTCAGTTCTAATTCACGAGCTACTTTCGCTTTCATTAGCCATGCTCAGCTACAAAATCAATTCCTCGACAAAGTGAAAAAGTCCAAATTTGCAACAGCCGACAATGGCAGCCCAGAAAGAGCTGAGCGATCAACGCTCCGCCGAGTCCGTTCTGGTCAAAATTCACTTCCTAACCGACCAGGAGAAGGAAACCGTGGTCGAAGTGCTTCAGCGAAACGAGAAAATCCGGAAGCACGAAGCGGACAGGAAACGGTGAGTCGGGGTTGTTACGGTGATTGGTGCGCTGTTTGAAGACTTGAAACTCGATGCATGTAAGCTATGCTTGTTACAAAATTATGATTTCGTCTGCAGACGCCTGCAACAGGAGCTGGAGCGCTTGGAGTCCAGCTGCGCGGCTTCGCAGTCACCGTTGGCTGCCCTGACGCGGTCGTGTCCGCGCTGCGATGCCGCCCTCGCACTGCTGGTTCGGGGCGCCTGCGACTGCTTCCTCTGCCGGCTGTCCGTCTGCAAGTCCTGCGCGCACCTCTTCCGGGACAGCCAGCTGTGCCTGTGCTCCGTCTGCTACCAAAAGCTGTGAGTCTATTCACGGCGCTAGGGACGTCGGGCTACGAGGTTGGGAGTATTGGGCTGCTGATTCTAGGACAAGAAGTTCAGGGTATTCTCTTCTGGAGAAATAGTTTCTTATATTGTAAACTGTTGCTACCTGCTCGTTTCATTTTCTTCGAAAGTTTTTAATGTACTTTAACGGATTTTCTAGATCCTTTTTACTTTATAATTAACTCCTTTGACTTAGTCTCTCGGCTGACTCGGCACTGACGGCGTATGCATGTAGCATCTCGTCAAAGCTGTCAATGAGTGCCTACAGCTACTCAATTAAAAAGCAGAAGCTGAAGGCGCAAATTTCTTGGATTTGATAATCCATCACGTGGGATTTAATTATTGTAAAAACTGCTGGCTCGAAGCTATTCCACTTTTCTTCCCATTACCTCCGTGCTGCAGGCTTTACGAAAGCAAAATTGGGAACTGGATGAACTTGAAGAGCGTCATGATTGCGGCGGAGTCCTCGGTAGCAGCTGCTGCTGAAGACCGGACAGCGGACAGCGGCGACCTTCTGAGCGGCCTGATGGTTAAACTGTCCGGTACGATTTTTTTATTTTTCATTTAAGACGCTCAAGTAAAAGGCCGCTGGTATTGAAGAGAAAGCAATACTAAAAAATGTGGAGCTTCTTTTGAATGCCAGTCGATCATCTCGCCTCATTGACCTTTAATAAGGAAATTGAGCTTCTTTTTCTTCTTTTATTTTCCAGGCACTTCGACCGGCGTAGACAAGGATGCGGCGGCAGGCGATGAGAGTTTGGTCTCCGTCGGCATGGCTGCCACCCCGCCAGCCCCCACCCCAGTTCGACAGTGGGAGCAGCCGGCGGCCACCTACCGGGTCTATCAGGTGTCGACTCGGCGCTTCGCTGACAGCCCACCGCCGCGACAGGTTGAAAAAGATGATGAAGAAGCGACTGGCGCTGCTGATGAGGCTGAGAGCGAAGCTGAGGAAGAGCAGGAGCTGTCCATCGAAGAGAGAATGCGGCGACACTTAGAAGGCTCGCCCGGTGAGACTTCTTTTTTAGACAGCATTGACCATAGACCAGAACTCTTCAAAACTTCTCTTTTATTACAAAAACCAGCTACTCAGATGCTACTCAAGCGCTATACCAAATATTTTACTCGTTTTTGAGTGTCTATTGTGCACCGAATCACAGTGATTAGCAAGTCAGCTGTTTCGAACCTATTTACAGATATTGTGCAAAGACTCTGGGAGCACCAGGCCAAATGCGAGGCCAGTCTCACATCGTCAAACGATACTAAAAACGGTGAGTAATAATTGGTTCTTGAGCTGAAAGCGGTGTCTAACAAAAAGTTACACATAGATGCGATCTAATTATGTAACTTTATTAACAGCTTTTTAACAAAAAAACTTTGAACTACTTAAACAAACTCACTACGAGTACATTTTAACCATCGCTCTTTGCAATCGCTTTTGCTTTCAAGTTTGCATAATTATATAGAGCGTGCGCCTCACCTTGCTTGTTAAGACGGGCTTTCCTGACACAGATCAGCAGGACTGATAAAGTTGTTGCTTAGTGAGCGCGCTTCGTTTAAACACGCGTTCCATCATCTTGATAAGGTACGTGTGGCTTGATCTCAAAAATTTCAAAAAGAGCTCCGTTGAACTAACTAACTACCTGGAATTCCTATTACGATCCATTCCAGAATCAGCTGCGGTTGAAGAGGAGACCATTGTGTGCGTCACAAGTGAGAGAGCTCACTCAGAGATGCCCAAGAGAAACGAGAATTATTCATCTGACGATGAGGTCGAGCTGGATCAGCAGGGTGGCGAGGTTATTCCAGCCGATGCGGACGATTTGACCCTTGTCGATGAACAGGCTGGACAGATTTCTCACCCGACTGACATATCTGAAGCGACTGGTTCCCAGTTAGGAGAAGCTGGTGCGTTCTCTAGCGCTGATCAGAATCTCGAAACATCAGAATTAAGTTCCGAGTTGACTTTAACCACAAGCGCTGAGCAGAGGCCAACCGTACCAGTTTGTGGCTTGATTCAACTTACGAACAAAGACTTTGATTCCACTGAATTCTTTTCTGACCAAGCCGAGTCGACCGAACCGTTTGGCGCTGAAGCCGATAAAACATTTGCGGTGCGTGATCGTCAAAAGAATTTTGAGACATCAAGCGAAGAGCTGAATTTCACGGACGCTCCAATCGAGGTCACCGTCGTGGGTGAACATCGGAAGACACAGATCACTAGTGGAAACTCCGATTATCTCTCGGACATGCTTAGCCAAAGGAAAAATACTGAGGATATTATTGTTGGCCCTGCTGACAGAGAGTCACTCGAAGCAGGCAAAGATCAGAAAAAAACTACAGTTGAAACTTCACAAGAGACTATGGAAGGAGACTACGAGGGATCATTTCAACGTGAGTCATCGGTGACTCTTGTTCAAGACTCAGACGATCGAGCAGAAACAACAGAACAAGTTTCACAAAATCTTGTTTCTTACGAGATCGAGCAGGTCTCTGGCTCGGAAGGTCAGCCAGCAGTGGAATTGCTCGTAGTTGACGAAAAGCAAAGTCTATATCCGTTGACTTCAGCTCCTAATGTTGGTTCCACTCCAGGCACTGCTCACAGCATGTTTTTCGACTCTTTCAAAAAAGCAAATCCTCGGCAAGACGCCCAAGAGAACCAAACTTTGCTATGCTTGGAGGGTGGCCCATCAAAGCAGCTCCCTGACGCTGAGATTCATGACAAAGTCGAAGAAGTTCGTGTAAGTCAGGAGCCCGTAATTGAGTTCAATCCGTCAGACTCTGCTGAGAACCTTGCAACACTGGAGCAATCAGATAAGTTTGAAGTTAAAGCCAACCGAAGCGAGCCGACGGAGAAAATTTTAGTCTCAAGACAGCAGACAAAGTCCTCTAAAACATTAGATCCACAAGACAGACCGCATCCAGAAGCTATTGATTTTGATATTAGATTAGGTCTCTTGAAACGTAGGCCAGCGGCTGTGGAGTCTCAAACGGAAGCAGAGCTGTGTGCCACCGAGCCCCCCGCTGAGGTAACAGTTGTGGATGCCAACCTGAGGACTCGAATTCCTGAAATCAGTTTCAGAGAAGCCAGTGGAAACTCCGATGAACTTTCCAATGTGCTTAACCAATGCGAGAACTCCGAGGAAGTCGTTCGAGGACCTTCTAATAAACAGAATCTCGCCAAAAATAACAGAAATGGCGCTGGAGCAACTGATGCACTTGACAGCTCGCTGCAGGCCGTACAAGGAGACTATGAGCGACCAGTTCATCGCTTTGCATCAGTTGCTCTTGCTGAAGACCAAGAGGAACGACCAGAGATACTCGACGAAATCTCGCATCATCTTGTTCCATCCAACGAGATAGAGCAGGTATCAGTTGCTGAGTGGCGGCTAAAAATCGAAGATGGAGACCGCGATGACGAGTCGAGACTTGAACAACTGGCCTCGGCTCTGTCAGTAGACAACTTCGCAGACACGTCGGTACATGGAAACTGTTGCGACTCTAAAGAAAACCACTTGCACTGTTTGGAATGCCTGCTAGATTGTGGCGATCTTCCGAGGCAGCATGCTAAAACTGAATATTCAAATGAAGTGCAAGAAGTTCTGGTCTGTCCAGAATCTGTTTCTGAGATCGAACCACCCGATACGGTAACTGGTGGTGAGCAGCCTGATTTAAGTGCTGAGCAGGATGTCATGTTTGAGAAAGTTCAGCTCAAAGATGAGCCAACTGAACCAAGTACTAGTGAGATGAGAACAGGATTTGTAATAGAAGAGACAACTGACGCCTTAGAAGACACGTCGGTACATGGAAACTGTTGCGACTCTAAAGAAAAAGCCAACCAAGAAGCACTTGAGGATGACCACTTGCACTGTTTGGAATGCCTGTTAGACTGTGGCGATCTTCCATTTAAGCATGCTAAAACTGAATATTCAAATGAAGTGCAAGAAGTTCTGGTCTGTCCAGAATCTGTTTCTGAGATCGAAGTACCCGACACGATAACTGCTGGTAAGCAGCCTGATTTAAGTGCCGAGCAGGATGTCACGCTTGAGAAAGTTCAGTTCAGAGATGAGCCAAAAGAACCAAGTACTAGTGAGGTGAGAACAGGATTCGTAATAGAAGAATCCAATGAACCACTTGACTCTGATGTGGACCTAAAGCTTTTAGGAGGGCATAGGAATGCTGAGACTCCTGGTGCAGATCTGGATATTGATGAGCCGCAAGTTGAGGTGACTGTTGTAGATGCTAGATTGAAGACGTGGATTCCTGATAGTGAGTTCCGAGCAGCTAGTGAAAACTCTGACACGCTCACTGACATGCTCACTCAATGCGAAGACGCCACAGAAGTAGTTCATGGACCTCGAGATAGACAGACTCCGGTCAACGACAAGAAACTTGGTGCCATTGACGCACTGGACAGCTCGCTGCAGGCCGTACAAGGAGACTATGAGCGACCAGTTCATCGCGATGCATCAGTTGCTCTTGTTGAAAAACAAGGGGGACGACCAGAGATACTCGACGAAATCTCGCATCATCTTGTTCCATCCAACGAGATCGAGCAGGTATCAGTTGCTGAGTGGCGGCTAAAAATCGAAGATGGAGACCGCGATGACGAGTCGAGACTTGAACAACTGGCCTCGGCTCTGTCAGTAGACAACTTCGCAGACACGTCGGTACATGGAAACTGTTGCGACTCAAAAGAAAAAGCCAACCAAGAAGCACTTGAGAATGACCACTTGCACTGTTTGGAATGCCTGTTAGACTGTGGCGATCTTCCGAGGAAGCATGCTAAAACTGAAGATTCAAATGAAGTTCGAGAAGTTCTGGTCTGTCCAGAATCTGTTTCTGTGAACGAACCAGCTGGTGAGCAGCCTGATTTTAGTGCCGAGCAGGATGTCACGTTTGAGAAAGTTCAGTTCAAAGATGAGCCAACGGAACCGAGTACTAGTGAGGTGAGAACAGGATTCATACTAGAAGAGTCAACTGGCACCTTCGCAGACACGTCGGTACGTGAAAACTGTAGCGACTCTAAAGAAAAAGCAAGCCAAGAAGCACTTAAGGATGACCATTTGCACTGTCTGGAATGCCTGTTGGACTGTGGCGATCTTCCAATTCAATGTCTTCACGATGATCGTAAGACCGAAATTAAGGAAGAAGAATTTAATGACAGAGTCCTAATTAACAATCCAAGAACTTTACAGCGGAATGAAGCAGAAAATGAGTTCGGGATTCAGACAGAAGTATCCGTAGAATCAGTCGTCAGCTTTCTTGACGCGGAAGATTTCACGATGGAACAGAGGCGCTCTGCATCGGATAAGGAACATCTGAAAGTTTCAGCAGGCCAAACTGAGGTCACTCCCGAGGCTGAAGAGACACTTGATTCCGTAGTCAGTCTACTTGCCACTGAAGATCTGTTGCTAGAAAAAGCTGACGATCAACTTCCTGAAGTAGTGGATGGTGTAGAAGTTTCTGTTCCCAAAAAAGAACCTGTCAACAGGAGCGCAGATGGGAAAGAGTCTTTACAGGTGGATGAAATTGTGAGCCTTCTTGATCACAACGACCTATCTACTCAACATGGTGACGATCAGATCTGCAGCTTGAAGCACACAACCTTGAAACCTTCAGATTCCGATTTAATGATGGAGAAGAGTCTGGATATTGCGCAGCAAACAATTGAGTCTGAAAATTACAAACAGGAAATGGTTGAAAGTGTAGAAACGTCGCAGTCACTCAGCGATACAACTGACTCAAAAATCCGCTATTCTGCATCAGTTGATATGGAAGCTAACTTTGTTGCTGGTAAGAGTGAAGCGGTTAGTGTTCCTATACCGGAGGGTAATGTCTCAAAAGCCAGTTTAAATTTAGGCTCCAGGGCTGACAGACAAGATTTGATCAAGCTATCAAGCAACGACTTGGAGTCACTATCTGAAATCGCATCGGATTTTGATATCAGACACATTAGATCGCGACTAAGTCCCATTGAAGAATTCGATTCCAGAGTCGCTGTGGAAGAGGAAAGGGTCGATTGCACTTTTAGCAACGAAAGCAATAATCGTAAAACTTTTGTCGAACTTCCCTACAACTACACTGGAAGCGCAGAAGCTCTGACATCAGTGCTTTTGGACACACTTAACTGTGAGCAGGAAGTGGAGCACCCGGACTCAAGCTCATATTCGTTGTCGAGAACTACCGGCCAACACGCAGAGACTCTGGCTAAATTAGCTGAGTCGCTTGAAGCAACTGAGACAGTAGATGACACTCCGGTAAATGTTGGCAGGTGTGCAGTCTTTAGTACTAGAGATGAGACATCAAAAGCACTCGACAAGGTTTTAGACTCGATGCAGAGTCTTCTACCAGAGGAAGACACTGAAGAAGTGGCCGCTCCGGCTGGCTCTTATTTAGTGGACAATCCAGACCCCGACGCCGCTGCTCAGCTTCTCAGTAACCTGGCTGATGCTATGGATGACTCATCTGAGAAGCCGGTTCCGCCAGATAGGGCTCTATGCAAATGTGACTCTGGCAGGTTTGTTCTTGAGGAAGCCGCAGCTCAGCTGGAGAGCTTACTAGACGATAGCGACATCGTGCTGCCATCAAAATCAAGTGATGCTCTCGTTGACCCGGTTTTCGATGAAGAGCAAGTGCAGCCACCACAAGGAGCTGCGGACGGCGCACCCCCAGCGTTTGATCCTGGTCACAGGAGTCCAGAAGACAGGAGCCCCCCTGAACCAATTGGTGTCGTGGGACAGTTTGAACCGCCAAGTCTCACTACCCTGCCAGACTTTGGGCTTGACGAGGACATCGAGACCAGAGACGAGCCAAAGGTGAAAGAAGAGGATGAAACTAAAGATTGGCTGCAGGAAGCCGCGGAGCTGCCTGGTGCAGTCCAAGGTTCCAGCGATTACGAAGCAGAAAAGGCCGGAGAATCAGGGGCAGCATCACCAGAACAATCTTCTGGCTGCATCGATTTAGCAACAACCGGTCAGGCTTCACCAGCAGTCCAGCCCGAGTTCGTTATTGTTGCCGATTCTGAGGGGCCATCAACCGCTAAAGGAGAAGCGGCTGCAGTCCAGCTTGGCATGCAGTTAGGCATCGGCGATCCCGACGCCACGACCAGCGGTAGGCGCTCTCCGATGTGGATGCCACCACAGCCGCCGAGATCGCCGACTGCGATGTCCCGACTTGAGCTAGAGCTTTTGGACCGGTCCGTGTTTTTCCCACGAGTTCGCAGCGCCGAAGACGTTGGATCTTCGTCTGACAGCGCCGGCCAGCAGGAGGAGGCCAGCAAGGACAGTGACGGGGACGACGATGACAGCTGGGTCGATCCGCATGAGTATCGGCCCAGCAAGCGGTCGCACTACAATCCGATTGTGCCTCGGCTCGACCTCGGCGACCTCAGCCGATCCTTGTCCTGTGAGGCCAATATTGACAGCGCCGGAAGTGACGAACCAGCAACTCCGATGGCACCGCGAGCTCCACCGGCAGCTGTACGGGAGCTCGCGGCCGCCGCTGCAGCCGCTGCCGCTGCGAGAACGCCTCTGGTGCCTCCTCAACGACAGGCCTCGCAGCCTCATCCAATTTTGCATCAAAATCCGCGTAATCTGGAGCAGCAGCAACAGCAGCAGCAACAGCAGAAGCCGCCGATGTCAGCGCCACCTGGGCCCAAGTTTGGTGGCTATGGGGCACCGAACTGGGGCAATGTGATCCAAGAGCTAAAAGGAAAGCCACGACCGGAGCCAGTGCGCGCCTATCAACCCACCTGGTCGTCTGGGGAGCCTACAAAGCGAACGTCGGCCTTTGCGTCACAGGGCAGGCAGCAAATAGAGACAGCCATCAGCCAGCTGCGGCCCCGCCCGAGCTCCTTGCATGTGGCTCAGAGGGTCGGGCAGCCCTTGCAGCAGCAGCAGCGGACTCTCTCACCCGGTCCGCAGTCTTCACAGTTGCAGGATCTGCTACCGCCGCCAACCCTGCCGAAGCCCAAATGCCCGACCAGGCCGCATCCAATGGCGGCTGCCAGTAAAAGGTAAATTTTCTAATTGCACTGGGTCCTAGATATTCCTAGATACCCTCAGGTACCCCTAGTGCGAGCATGCTTCTCTTTAGTGTATGGGAGTTTCCATCACCGCGCGTGACCGCATGCTGTTTCCTGGAAAATCCCAGAATAGGCTTTTGTTTCAACCCGAATAAACTTGGCCCTCCATTCCGGTCTCCGCAAGACTCCGGGTCGGACGAGCTCTGGCCGGGAAATAGGGGGGGGGGCTAAAAATAGTCTTTGAGGCAGCGAACTCGGCTTCTGCTTCAAGCTGCGCAAAAAGTGAAAGCAATATGAAAGTTTGCTTTTCTGCTTCTTCAAGGCCACGGAGCACTGATCAGAGGCAGCGGGTTATTCCGCAATAAAAAGCGACTATGAATTTCCTCGAGTTCCTGGCCGCAGAAGCAGCAAGCAGACGGAGTCACGCGCTCACTGAGCACTCTGCCGTAGAAAGACTTCCCTTAGTGGTTCTTTTAGCTTCAGCTGTAGCTGGATGAGACATCTTAGAAGCATCTTGTCAAATTAATTAAAATGTAGTCTGAGTTCACTGACTCAGAGGTTGAGTCCAGTTAGAAGCATCAATAGAAAAAAATTCTCCTTTTTGCCTGAGCTGAGTGGCAGCTGCAATATTAAACTATGAACTCAGCTATGAGCTTATAATGGTTCTCTCCAGCAGACAAGCGCTGCCCGAGGTCATGTCTGAGGCTCCCACCGAGTCAGGCGCCATCGTACAAATGAGACAGCAGCGCTCCGACTCGAGCCGCGATGAGCCGGACCAAATCGCTGAGAAGCCTGTCGGCGATTCTGAGAACCAGCCAGCCGAGGCTGACCAGCCGCAGCTGCAGGATGTTCAGGAACGCGCTAAAGTACTCGAAGCTGAACAATCTGGGATCACGGAGAGGGAAGCGTCTCAATCGGATGAAAATAAATCAGCTGTCTCAGCGGGTGAGCTCAGTCTCGTCTCTCAGCCAGCCACCACTGATGCTGAGCTGGCAGTTATCCCAGCTTCTGCTGTGAGCAACGAGCTGCCATCAATTACAGCTGAGACAGAAGCAACTGGCAAAATGCAGGAGCTGGTGTCTGCTGCACCCGCAGCTGAAGTAAATTCAGACTTACCTGTTAGTGTCGCGTTATCGGAGGGCGCAGCAACTTCCACAGACGGGATTGAGCCACAAGCGGCTGCTGACTGTGCGGCAACAGCAGAGGAAGGGCCGCCAACGGCCGAGGAGGAGCTGCAGGCCCTCGCAGAGCTGCTCTCGGTGGAGCCGCAGGAGGCCAAAACGATCTCAGACGCGCTGGCCGGCAGAGGGAAGCAGCCGAAATCCGAGGAGGAGAAACTCTTCGAACGGCTGGACAAGACGGAGGGACTGTCTGAGGAGGAGCTGGTGAAGGTGGCCCAGCTGATGAACATGGACCAGGAGACTGCCAAAGCCGTGGCTCGGTTCCTCATCACTCAGCAACCTGGCGATGATGAAGCCGAAGACGAGGAAACCGAAGCGGACACCGAGAACCTGGATGAGACTGACGCCACTGTGGACACCGAGTGGGAGCTACTGCAGCAGCGGTACTTCGACGACCCGGACGAGTTCCGGTTTGTGCGACCTCTCCGCGACGCTGCCGGTACGCGCAATGGCGCCGAGTCGAACGTCAGCCGAGGCTCCTCCGGTGCCACTGGTAGCGACATTCGGCAACGAATGCGCGAATTCGGCGACCTTCTGCTCGGCTTCGACAACCCCATTTCCGACGACGCCTCGGTCGGTGACGACGCCACCTCGGAGCGCAGCTTCGACGTTGATTCGATGCGCTTCCGCTTTGAGCGGCTAATGAGCTTCTCCGACAGAGCCTCGGTTGTTTCATCGGACCGGACGAGCCTCGCGCCCTCGTCTGCTAGCGGGACGCACCGACGACGTCGCGTGGGAGCCAGAAGCGTCTCGAGAACATCCTCTCAGGCCAGCAGTCTCGCCCCATCTGCTGCTGTCGCTGCAGCCAACGCTGCGGTCTCGTCTGGAGAGACGCCCGCACCGGTGCAGGCAGTTGGCCGGCCTGTGCGGCGCGCCCAGTCGGACGCTCTGCGCAATGCGTCCCAGCTGCAGCAGATCGTCCAGATCAAGCGCATGATCGAGCGCCGTCGCCAGCAGCAGTCTCAGGCAGCGCCGACATCAGCTGCCGACAGTCAGGAATCGCCGGCAGAGCATTCAACCTCTGCCGCCCAATACCCCATTTCAGAAGACAACCGACCGCCAGCGGCCTATCGCCCGGGTTCACCGTCGCCTCCTTCACTGCCGCCTCCGACTGTGGTTGTTGAAGAGACGCCCTCGGACGATGGCGCGAATGCTGTCGAGGCTTTCAAGAAGCCGACACCAGTCGCTGAGGATTCTGCAACCAAGACTGCGGAAGCTATGCCGAAGGAGGAGCTGGCGACAGAGTCTTCGTCCCAGCAGCCGCCGGCTGGCGAGATTCGCCTGTCGGTGTCCCCGGCCGCAGGAGGTGCCCTGACGGTACACGTGATTGAGTGCCGCGGCCTCCGAGTTGGTGATGCCAGAAAATCTCGGACCGACAGGTGAGCAAGGAACCGGGATGTTTTTTTTCAGAAAAAAATAATTCAGGAAAAAGTTTTGCAGGACAAACAGCTTCGCTGGCGACAGACTAACATAAGAATGACAAATTGCTGCAGCCGGTGCGGCAGTTTCAGCTGACTGATACTAAACCCCCCACTCCCTGTCGGACTCAAGCGGATGTGCTCATCGATTTGCCGCTAAGCCCGCAGCTTATGCGGAGTCGCTACACGAGCGACTGTCATGATTGACCCGCAGCCACTCTGCCGAATAAATTTATGAGTTCCGGATACCCGCTCGGCCCTGGCAGCGCTCCAAGTGCGTTTGCGAGCGTCTGCTCCTTGGCTCGCCCATAGGGTTCGCCTGCAGATAAAATAACTTTAATTAATCGAACTCCAAATAACTGAAGCCAACTGCAGCACCAGGGGCTGGAGAGAGTGCAAGAGAGGACGGGGCCTGTTAGCCGACAATTTCTTTCCGAGTGAAAGTTGAAGCAGAAGAGAAGCGCCTGTTTTAGGCTTCTCATGTGAGCCTGGCCAGGGAGTTTCAGATGGAGAATCTGGCTTCTCATGTGAGCCTGGCCAGGGAGTTTTAGAGGGAGAATCTGGCTTCTCGTGTGAGCCTGGCCAGGGAGTTTTAGAGGGAGAATATGGAGCGGAGGGCTCCATCGCTTATCCACTTTTTGAGGAGTTCAATACCCAGATTACTGCATAATTCCCCGAGCGAGTATGCAAGCTGATGAGGGAGAATTATTTTGAAGTTTCTTTCAAATTCTTCTCTTGAAGGAATTTTTTCAAGTCTATCGTTGTTAAAATGAGAAATGAGTCCCCAGTCCCAGTTGATCTGCTTTCTGTCCAGATTTGCATCTCAAGTGTCTTGAGTCGGGCCTGCCTTCCATTAACCGTCTGTAACTGCTCTCTCGCCTGGCTGTCGGGTTGTCTCCCTCTCGTCTCTCTAGCAGAAGGCCGGGTGTGAGGAGAATCTGCCAGCCGCACCCGCTTGACTCTCGGAGCTGCTTGCGGCCGTAAATCTTCCGCGAGTCGTGGAGGATTCTTTGAGCGTCAAGCAGAAATTGCAGCAAAAGTTGCCGTCTTTGATGGCGAAACACGGAAATTGGGAGCGGAGCTGTTTGGGTCCTTTGCTGCAGTGACCTCGGGTGAACTCCGTGCCGAAATGATTGCGTGTGACTGCCTGACAAATGGGTGGGCGGCAGCTTCAAGCCCAAGCACTATACATAAGTGTGCGTATTATCAGGTAATTGACTGAGATTACACTCCCAGCCATGCATGTTGGCTGGATTAGCAATCCATTTTAATCCCTTCATGATTGATTGGCTAGATTAGCAATCCATTTTAATCCCTTCATGATTGATTGGCTAGATTAGCAGTCCATTTTAATCCCTTCATGATTGATTGGCTAGATTAGCAATCCATTTTAATCCCTTCATGATTGATTGGCTAGATTAGCAATCCCCTCTAATAATATTCCTTCATCTGATTTCTACGGCATGTATCACTCAGAGGCGCATGCATCTATCAGAGAGAAGCCCAAGGCGCATCTATCAGAGAGAAGCCCAAGGCGCATCTATGAGAGAGAAGCCCAAGGCGCATCTATCAGAGAGAAGCCCAAGGCGCATCTATCAGAGAGAAGCCCAAGGCGCATCTATCAGAGAGAAGCCCAAGGCGCATCTATCAGAGAGAAGCCCAAGGCGCATCTATCAGAGAGAAGCCCAAGGCGCATCTATCAGAGAGAAGCCCAAGGCGCATCTATCAGAGAGAAGCCCAAGGCGCATCTATCAGAGAGAAGCCCAAGGCGCATCTATGAGAGAGAAGCCCAAGGCGCATCTATCAGAGAGAAGCCCAAGGCGCATCTATCAGAGAGAAGCCCAAGGCGCATCTATCAGAGAGAAGCCCAAGGCGCATCTATCAGAGAGAAGCCCAAGGCGCATCTATCAGAGAGAAGCCCAAGGCGCATCTATCAGAGAGAAGCCCAAGGCGCATCTATGAGAGAGAAGCCCAAGGCGCATCTATCAGAGAG
Organism: Macrostomum lignano; assembly: GCA_002269645.1. Taxonomy (NCBI): domain Eukaryota; kingdom Metazoa; phylum Platyhelminthes; family Macrostomidae; genus Macrostomum; species Macrostomum lignano. Next base: position 25,094 of record NIVC01002297.1, read on the forward strand.
AAGCACAAGGCGCATCTATCAGAGAGAAGCCCAAGGCGCATCTATCAGAGAGAAGCCCAAGGCGCATCTATGAGAGAGAAACCCAAGGCGCATCTATCAGAGAGAAGCCCAAGGCGCATCTATCAGAGAGAAGCCCAAGGCGCATCTATCAGAGAGAAGCCCAAGGCGCATCTATCAGAGAGAAGCCCAAGGCGCATCTATCAGAGAGAAGCACAAGGCGCATCTATCAGAGAGAAGCCCAAGGCGCATCTATGAGAGAGAAGCCCAAGGCGCATCTATCAGAGAGAAGCCCAAGGCGCATCTATCAGAGAGAAGCCCAAGGCGCATCTATCAGAGAGAAGCCCAAGGCGCATCTATCAGAGAGAAGCCCAAGGCGCATCTATCAGAGAGAAGCCCAAGGCGCATCTATCAGAGAGAAGCCCAAGGCGCATCTATCAGAGAGAAGCCCAAGGCGCATCTATCAGAGAGAAGCCCAAGGCGCATCTATCAGAGAGAAGCCCAAGGCGCATCTATCAGAGAGAAGCCCAAGGCGCATCTATGAGAGAGAAGCCCAAGGCGCATCTATCAGAGAGAAGCACAAGGCGCATCTATCAGAGAGAAGCCCAAGGCGCATCTATCAGAGAGAAGCCCAAGGCGCATCTATGAGAGAGAAACCCAAGGCGCATCTATCAGAGAGAAGCCCAAGGCGCATCTATCAGAGAAAACCCCAAGGCGCATCTATCAGAGATAAGCCCAGGGCGCATCTATCAGAGAAAACCCCAAGGCGCATCTATCAGAGAGAAGCCCAAGGCGCATCTATCAGAGAAAACCCCAAGGCGCATCTATCAGAGAGAAGCCCAAGGCGCATCTATCAGAGAGAAGCCCAAGGCGCATCTATCAGAGAAAACCCCAAGGCGCATCTATCAGAGATAAGCCCAAGGCGCATCTATCAGAGAGAAGCCCAAGGCGCATCGGGCCAACCTACGGTCGCCCGAAAGGCCGAATTTCAATTTGTGAAAATTCCAAGCCATGCGAATGCAGACGGCCGTTTACAAACTCAAAAACAATAAGTTGGAATTTTCGGGCGTGTTTCTGGTGGCCAGGTGGGCATTGAATGGCGAGCGCAGTTTCGCGGGTGGGTGCCCAGAACAACAGGCCGCAGAGCTGAGCCCCCTGAAAACTTCGCCTGTTGTGCTCTGTAGGGTGGGGCCATTGTGCGGCGCCTCTCCGAGCTGCAGGAGTTGCTGCAGAGTCCATTGACATTCTCCTCTCTCTCACCCTTCTCTCTCTGTTCTGCTGGAGTTTCCTATTTATAAAACTTGAGCGCTTTGCTTTTGCTTTGATGCCTCGGGCTGGCCTGTCTGTCTGCCCAACTTTCCGCCTCCCTCAGCGTAGCCAAATTGTGCAAAGCCAAAAATCTCCTGAGCGCCTTTAGGGCTGCTGCTTTTTCTGTGTTGCAGAAATAACCTGCTGCGTCTTTTTTTGGCCAGCTTGCAGCAGAGCACAACCTGTGTGATGTGCGACATTGGCAAATCCGAAAGATGTTTCTAGGGAAAAAATTCCAGCAATGGAGTATTAATGAGCTCGCCCTGCTCCGCTACTCCGCTCCCCATCCTCCGTAGACTCCGGAGACTTTTGCTCACTGGAGAAAACATGAGCTGGAGCTGGGGTTTTCTCGGCCTTATTAATCATTTTTGTTATTACTCTGTCACAAGACTCGAGCCTTCAGATGAGACTGGGGGGGGGGCGAACTCAAGAAGCGAAATCGAATTTACTGAGTTGCATCGCACGAATGGTTTATTTATTCACAGTTTTATTGAGTATTTTGCTTAACTATTACTCACAGTAGACACAAAGCAAAATTAATGCGTTTTTCTAAAACTGTTTTAGCTACGCCAAGCTGCTTTTGCTGCCTGACCGCCTGAAGAAGAAGACTAAAGTGAAAAAGAACACGGCTAATCCTGTGTTCGACGAGTCGTTTAAGGTGAGTTCCCTGGTTGCAGTGCTCATTCCTTCATGATTGATCAGGCTCAGGGATTCCCTGGTTGGGGTGCCGCATGGAATTCAAGAAAGCTTATAATCAGTTTTTGTTCTGGCAAACAAGCAGACCCTGCGTTAAAGACATGACGGAAATACGGGGGATCGGGGGATGCTTGCTATCTGGGGGGTGCTTGCTATCTGGGGCATGCTTGCTATCTGGGGGGATGCTTGCTATCTGGGGGATGCTTGCTATCTGGGGGATGCTTGCTATCTGGGGGATGCTTGCTATCTGGTGGATGCTTGCTATCTGGGGGATGCTTGCTATCTGGTGGATGCTTGCTATCTGGGTGAATGCTTGCTATCTGGGGATGCTTGCTATCTGGGGGATGCTTGCTATCTGGGGGATGCTTGCTATCTGGGGATGCTTGCTATCTGGGGGATGCTTGCTATCTGGGGATGCTTGCTATCTGGGGGATGCTTGCTATCTGGGGGATGCTTGCTATCTGGTGGATGCTTGCTATCTGGGGATGCTTGCTATCTGGGGGATGCTTGCTATCTGGGGTATGCTTGCTATCTGGGTGGATGCCTGTTGTCTTTACCTTTATTTTTGTGTACTTTTGTTACTTTTAGAAAAAAGAGATTCATAACAAACGTCTTTGTCCATGACAATTTTACTCGAATAAGGTGATTTATGAAACCGAAGAAGGAATCGGTTCTTAAGAAAAAGTGCTTTTTAATGGATTTGCTTGAATAATTTTTGCTACTTGCTTATTGGGCGCCCCAAAGGGGGCACTAGATTGCTAGCACTGTTTCTCATAGTGAATTGTCCGTTTACCTGGATGGAGTGCATTCGTCTGGAGCAAATTTGTCTATGGCAAAACTCCATTTAGCCCCATTCCTTATAGCTTTTTCCAAGATATGTTTGCCAAAGTAATGGAGCTTTTGTCTGTGGTATCAAGGCGTATCTAACACAGACAAAAAATGTATCTTGCATTAAATTCAATGCGCGTAGGCCCAAATGGGCTGCAAAAAGCTATATTTTATATTGTTATTACTTTCATCGAATGCTCTCTGCGGCCTTCCAGTTCCCAGCGCCGACTTCGCCGCAGCCGGCCAGCCGCCAGCTGCTGGTCTCCGTGTGGCAGAGCACCGACTTCCTGCAGTCGGACCAGCTGCTCGGCGACTGCCGCGTTGACCTCGGCTCGCGGCCGGCTTCGACGCAACCCAGCTGGCACCAGCTGAGCTGCCACTCCAGACGGTCCTCCCAGCAGGAGGCGTCACAGCAGATCAGCGGCGAGCTGGTCGTGGCCGTTAGGCTGGCTGGCGAGGAGCTGCAGGTCCTGGTGAAGGAGGCGCTCGGCTTGGCGAGCTTCCGGCCAGCGATGGAGCCGTTTGTGAAACTGTAAGAGGAACTGAAACCTGCGCTGCTGAAATACCCGATAATTCCCGGAAATTCTCCCACTCAGCATCTGCAATCTGGGGCCGAGCGCCCGGCTTCAAGGTATCCGGTGGCCACAGTAGTTTGGGACTTGTCGAGCGGTCCATGAGGACCAACCCCCTCCATGAGGACCAACCCCCTCCATGAGGACCAACCCCCTCCATGAGGACCAACCCCCTCCATGAGGACCAATCCCCTCCATGAGGACCAACCCCCTTCCATGAGGACCAATCCCCTTCCATGAGGACCAATCCCCTTCCATCAGGACCAATCCCCTTCCATGAGGACCAATCCCCTTCCATGAGGACCAACCCCCTCCGTGAGGACCAACCCCCTCCGTGAGGACCAATCCCCTCCATGAGGACTAACCCCCTTCCATGAGGACCAATCCCCTCCATGAGGACCAACCCCCTCCATGAGGACCAACCCCCTCCATGAGGACCAACCCTTCCATGAGGACCAACCCCCTCCATGACCAATTCCCTTCCATGAGGACCAACCCCCTCCATGAGGACCAATCTCCTCCATGACCAATTCCCTTCCATGAGGACCAACCCCCTCCATGAGGACCAACCCCCTCCATGAGGACCAACCCCCTCCATGAGGACCAACCCTTCCATGAGGACCAACCCCCCTCCATGAAGACCAATCCCCTCCATGAGGACCAACCCCCTCCATGAGGACCAACCCCCTCCATGAACAATCCCCTCCATGAGGACCAACCCCCTCCATGAGGACCAACCCCCTCCATGAGGACCAATCCCCTTCCATGAGGACCAATCCCCTTCCATGAGGACCAACCCCCTCCATGAGGACCAACCCCCTCCGTGAGGACCAATCCCCTCCATGAGGACTAACCCCCTTCCATGAGGACCAATCCCCTCCATGAGGACCAACCCCCTCCATGAGGACCAACCCCCTCCATGAGGACCAACCCTTCCATGAGGACCAACCCCCTCCATGACCAATTCCCTTCCATGAGGACCAACCCCCTCCATGAGGACCAATCTCCTCCATGACCAATTCCCTTCCATGAGGACCAACCCCCTCCATGAGGACCAACCCCCTCCATGAGGACCAACCCCCTCCATGAGGACCAACCCCCTCCATGAGGACCAACCCTTCCATGAGGACCAACCCCCCTCCATGAAGACCAATCCCCTCCATGAGGACCAACCCCCTCCATGAGGACCAACCCCCTCCATGAACAATCCCCTCCATGAGGACCAACCCCCTCCATGACCAATCCCCTCCATGAGGACCAACCCCCTCCATGAGGACCAACCCCCTCCATGAGGACCAACCCTTCCATGAGGACCAACCCCCTCCATGAAGACCAATCCCCTCCATGAGGACCAACCCCCTCCATGAGGACCAACCCCCTCCATGAACAATCCCCTCCATGAGGACCAACCCCCTCCATGACCAACCCCCTCCATGAGGACCAACCCCCTCCATGAGGACCAATCTCCTCCATGACCAATTCCCTTCCATGAGGACCAACCCCCTCCATGAGGACCAACCCCCTCCATGAGGACCAACCCCCTCCATGAGGACCAACCCTTCCATGAGGACCAACCCCCCTCCATGAAGACCAATCCCCTCCATGAGGACCAACCCCCTCCATGAGGACCAACCCCCTCCATGAACAATCCCCTCCATGAGGACCAACCCCCTCCATGACCAATCCCCTCCATGAGGACCAACCCCCTCCATGAGGACCCACCCCCTCCATGAGGACCAACCCCCAGAGCACAGAATTTGAAGGCTCTTGAAGATTAAAAAGTCAGGGCCGCCGCACACTCTGTGAGTGCGTGCCTCCTGTGGGAATTGCAGCATGCGTGCTTTGTGGATTTTCGGCAGTGCATGAAGGTCCCCTTGCAAACCAATTGTCCGATTTCTTCCCTTCCTCTCTTATCCTCGAATCCCCACAACTCCCTCCCAGCTACCTGCTGCCGGACCGCAGCAAGCGCGGCAAGCGCAAGACCACAACGGCGCCGATTCGTGGCGCCGGCGCCGGTGCCAGCGGCGTCTCCGCCAAGTGGAGCGCCGCGCTAAAATTCGACGGGGTCGGCGCCGACAGCCTGGCAGCTCGCGGCCTCGAGTTCAGCGTCTGGGACGGATCGGGACCTGGCAGCCTGGGCCACCTGGGCCACCTGGGCTACCGGCAGTACCTGGGTGGGGCGCTGCTGTCCGAGCTCGGATCGCTGGTGGCCGGTGGCGGCTGGGCGGAGGCGCGGCTGCAGCTGAGGGACCTTCGGCAGCAGCGAGCGCCGGCTGCGGAGTGACATTGTGGAATTTTTCAAGTTAATAAGAATGCGCGCTTAGCCTGAGTATTTTACCCTCATTCAGTACTTGAGAGTCGGTACTTCCCAAGGTTGTACAAGTATTGCACTGTCTACGAGTACTTTTGTTCTTCCTGAGTGGCTGCTGTAATTGCCTGCGGGTTCATGAAAGGTCTTCACCCTCAGTTCCCTAATAGCTCTGCTCACCTGAGTCTTGACTTTGACATCAGGCATAAATTGACAGCAGCGCAAAACTCTGCGTTGCTCATTATAGTTACCTGTCTTTACTGAGCGCTAGAAAATGGACTAAACAATACTCGCGATTGCTCACTTTTCATACATAATGAATTTAACCTGGCTGCATGCAACTTGCATGTTTTTAATCTTCCTTCCCCCCCGGCAAAGAATATTTTATTCTGCATTGGCTTCTCCTAATCATGTCTCTATTATTTTCTTCGGCTAAAGTTATTGAGACGCTGTCTGACTCAAATACATGACGTTCAACGCCACTCGTATTAATTAGCACCTTCATCAAGAGAATTTGAATCTTTTTAGGTCCAAGCTTGCCAGTTAAATCTCTGTTAATTTTTTTACTTCAACCTAAGGGGATCGGAGATTCCAATGAATTCCAATGCATTCAACGCAGTTTAAACTCGGGTCTCAAGCAGCCGCATAGCTCAGCATCCTGGGGTGCCGCACCGGCCGCTTCCTGTGCGCTGTTCCGCCAACAGCGACAAATCGAGACGCGGTGCCGAGAGGCCAGTGAAAGCCCAAAGGAAGTTTGCTCGAATTTACTTCGCAATGCGAATGCTTTCTGGTTGTGTTTTTGCTAAAGATCAGATTTCCAATCCGATATAAAGGGACGCCGGTCAGTCCCGAACCCTTCAAGGGCTGCCCCCCCACCCCAGCAGTGTTGGCATCCCGATGGGCAAAAAGTGGTTCCGCAAGTCCAAGCCCAAGCCCAAGCGGAAGGCCGCCGCCGACGGCATCTCCTCTCCGAAGTCCTACGCCGCTTTCAGTAGCGTCTTCGAGGAGTCGCTGCCTTCGGGCTGCAACGAAGCTGATTCCTTAGCTCTATCAAGTCAGCAGCCCTCGCCGCAGCCTCCACCGCTGCCGCCGCCCAGGCGATGGTCGCGCAGTGAATCGAACGCATCGACCTGCGAGCAGCTTCGGGAGGCGCTGCACGCCAGGCTCACGACCATCTCGTCGGTGTCCTCCGCCGACGAGAAACAGTCTACAGCCTCTTCCTCATCCTCTTCAACGTCATCTTCTTCTTCTAGCAGTTCCTCGTCATCCTCATCATCTTCTTCCAGCAGTTCTTCTTCGTCTTCTTCCAGCAGTTCTTCATCGTCTTCTTCGAGCAGTTCTTCTTCCTTCTCCCGCACGGGCAGTCGTCGCAGCCGCAGCCTAGGCACGATTCACGAGGACAGCCGGTGCGCCTACTTCACTAACGATGGGTGCCACTCTGCATCAACTGGAGAGCAGCTGGACAGATCGATGGCATCCAGGTCCTGGGAGTTCAGCCACTCATTCAGCTCAGGCAGCGGCGCCGACTCGTCAGACTACTGCGCTCCGGTGCAGACCAAGCAGCGCCCCAACGAGAGCAACTGCTCAGAAACTGAAGCCCTTAGCCCCTGCTTGCACGATGAAACCTGCACAGTTGCCAAACAGAGGACGTCCGGCAGTAAAACGGCCAAGAGCTACCGCAACAACTTGGTGCAGAGCTGCGCTTCGCATCCAGAAGATGCGCAGTGCCCCGCTGCGCAACTGAAATGCAAACCCACTGGCACATGTATGTCACCAATGCAACAAGTTGTGACTTTTTTCAAATTTTAAATGGCCAATGAAAGCCAACAAACCACCACTATTCTTTTAGCGCCTTGTACCCAGAAGCCGAAAGCTTTGCATTCAACTTGTCAACAACCGAAAGTTTGCCGGGAAAAGTCTACTGATCAATATGAAACTGTTCGATCTTCGGCAACGGACTGCGAAGCTACAAATCCGTGCACTGTTCAACAGTGTGAGCTTTTGCGCTATCATTTTTTAATGTCCTTGAACTTACAAATTTGCTTCAGGATAAACATCTCATCAGGAATTTTGTAGGCATCGAGAGTGAGTACACCAGACTGCCGTGTCAGACCTTCAAGTATCGTTCATTCGTCCCAGGAAGTACTTCAAAAGAGATCTCAAGACCGCCATGTCAGACGTTCAGGGATTATCAAACTTTAGACGGAAGCACCACTTCAACATCGTCCTCATCGGCGGACTGCAGTATCTCCTGCGACAGAACAAAAGATAATCTGCAGTCCACTCGGAAGCCAGCGTCGCTGAAACGCAGAGACTCCAGCAGGGCCGGCGCCTGCGCAAGCGTGCACAAGAGTCGCCACCGAGGCGCAGCCTGTGCCCGAGTCCGCCAGTGCCAACAGCCGCACCAGCAAGAGCTGCAGACCTTGCGCAAGGGCTTCCGCCATGCCGGCTGTCAGCACCAGCCCAGCATGGCCTGGAAGCTCAGCCAGGACAAGACGGGCCGCCCAACCTTCGTCAGTTGGCACAAGATGCCGGCTGGGAGCGACCTCAGCCGGTACGACCCCATCGCTCTGCACAGGTGCCTCATGCATAGGGAGTTCGGAAGCAGCTGCAACCTGCGCTGCTGAAATAATTAACAGTTAGGCACCAATCGGAGCCTCTGATTCCTAGCTTTAAATCCGAGCACACGGCAACAACCCGTCTAAAATGACCAGAAACCGTCTTGAATCTTTAATAGAGTTTTTATATTGCAAAAGTACTTGCTTATCCACGCTCTGCTGTCTTCCAGTACAACTTATTCCAGAGCACTTCTGGCCTAAATATTACCAACCAGTCAATAACTACGCGGAACTGATTTCAAACCAGCCACCTCACAATGCACTAAAAATTCAACTGGCTGCTCAAACTGGAGCAGCTAGCAACGGCCACGAAAGCGTATTAATCTAGAAATTTAATCCGCATAGTCAATCTAAAGCGCTTCTATTCTTTAGAAATCACGCATTGTAGCCGATTTAAAAGGCTATTTTATCTCAATAAATTCGGCACGTTTAAAATATGATTTTAGCGCTTTTTCGAATAGCAATTTCAAACAAAAGCTTAGAATTTTTTATTTCTCCAATCCTGTTTCATTATTTGCCCGCAATGTTTGTGAAAACCATTTTAGGAAGCATTTAGCTTGGATAAAAATTGTAAAAACAGTCACGAAGGCATATAGACACAACGAAGTCATAGAAACAGAACCTATAGACACAGCACAGCCATAGACACAGACACAGCCATAGACACAGACACAGCCATAGACACAGACACAGCCATAGACAGCACAGCCATAGACACAGCACAGCTAAAGACACAGCACAGCTAAAGACACAGACACAGCCATAGACACATCACAGCCATAGACACATCACAGCCATAGACACATCACAGCTAAAGACACAGACACAGCCATAGACACAGCACGGCCATAGACACAGCACAGCCATAGAAACATCACAGCTAAAGACACAGACACAGCCATAGACACAGCACAGCCATAGACACAGAACGGCCATAGACACATCACAGCTAAAGACACAGACACAGCCATAAACACAGCACGGCCATAGACACAGCACAGCCATAGACACAGCACGGCCATAGACACAGCACAGCCATAGACACATCACAGCTAAAGACACAGACACAGCCATAGACACAGCACAGCCATAGACACAGCACAGCCATAGACACAGACACAGCCATAGACACAGCACGGCCATAGACACAGCACAGCCATAGACACATCACAGCTAAAGACACAGACACAGCCATAGACACAGCACGGCTAAAGACACAGACACAGCCATAGACACAGACAGCCATAGACATATCACAGCCATAGACACAGCACAGCCATAGACACATCACAGCTAAAGACACAGCACAGCCATAGACACATCACAGCCATAGACACAGACACAGCCATAGACACAGCACGGCCATAGACACAGCACAGCCATAGACACATCACAGCTAAAGACACAGACACAGCCATAGACACAGCACGGCTAAAGACACAGACACAGCCATAGACACAGACACAGCCATAGACACATCACAGCCATAGACACAGACACAGCCATAGACACATCACAGCTAAAGACACAGACTCAGCCATAAACACAGCACGGCCATAGACACAGCACAGCCATAGACACATCACAGCCATAGACACAGCACAGCTAAAGACACAGCACGGCCATAGACACAGCACAGCCATAGACACATCACAGCCATAGACACAGCACAGCCATAGACACATCACAGCCATAGACACAGCACAGCCATAGAAACATCACAGCTGAAGACACAGACACAGCCATAGACACAGCACGGCCATAGACACAGCACAGCCATAGACACAGCACGGCCATAGACACAGCACAGCCATAGACACAGCAAGACTCATCTGACAAAGATTAAAATGGACACCAGAACTTACATGGAGTTGAGCTTCATAGCTTTTATCTAAGCCTGCAAGCTTCAAGCAAGAAAGCAGCTGTTGAACTGGGCAGGGAATTTGGGGTTTGAAGTTTTTGTTTTTTTCGATAACAAATTTGGTCCATATTTGGACGCTGGTGGGGCATTCGAAGGTTGCGTGAGATTCTCCCACCCACGCACAGTTGCTTTCATGCAGCAATGCCGATGGCTGTTGGAGTCGACTCGTGACTAAAATTGGTGAGTAATTTGATTATCACACGAGCTCTGCCAGCTGGCAAACAGTTTCTCAGCCTTTCTGAGTTCAACTCGGCCTAAAAAAGCTGATGACAGTTGCCAGGGTGTCAGGATTTAAGAGTGTCAAGGTGTCAGGCTTTCAGGGTCAGTTTTTCAAGGTCAAATTGTGAGTCGCTCCGATGCATTTGAGTTTTGGTTCTTGGCCCGATATGGAAATGCAAGACAGCTGGTGTGCAACTCGTATGTGCAGTATCGAGAGGACCTGATATCGAAAGGGCGACAAGATGATATTTTTCTTCAAAGGAAAACATGTATGAGTTTTTGCGATACCAGGAAAGTCTAGCACAATTGCCTGGTTCCTGACCAACTGTGTAATGATTTTATTTTAAGGATTTTGAGGATTTTAAGGATTTTGGGGACAAGCAGAAGTCGATGCAGGGATAAAAAACATTTTTCAGGAGAATTAAACAATTTTGTGAGACTAACAGAAGACAAAAGATCAGCTTTCATAGTCAGTCACAGCAATAAGTAGCTCGGAAAATGACTCTTAATCAAATCGAAATTCAGATTGACTGCCTCAACTGATTAATAAAATCTGCGCACTTAAACGATGTTTTGTTAATCTCGTTAATTAGAAATATTGCTAGCCCATTTCAAGGCGAAATGAATTATTCGAATTGTACCGATTCTGAAACTTTGTTTTTCAATAATAAACAGAATCAAAGAGAGAATCGACTGGGTTAACAGGAAGCGAAATTAGCAAGTGGTTGGTGTTCCTGAAAGGAGCTGGATGAATGACCAGGGGGCCTGAAGGGAGCTGGATGAGTGACCAGGGGGCCTGAAGGGAGCTGGATGAGTGAACAGGGGGCCTGAAGGGAGCTGGATGAGTGAACAGGGGGCCTGAAGGGAGCTGGATGAGTGACCAGGGGGCCTGAAGGGAGCTGGATGAGTGAACAGGGGGCCTGAAGGGAGCTGGATGAGTGAACAGGGGCCTGAAGGGAGCTGGATGAGTGAACAGGGGCCTGAAGGGAGCTGGATGAGTGAACAGGGGGCCTGAAGGGAGCTGGATGAGTGAACAGGGGGCCTGAAGGGAGCTGGATGAGTGACCAGGGGGCCTGAAGGGAGCTGGATGAGTGACCAGGGGGCCTGAAGGGAGCTGGATGAGTGACCAGGGGCATGAAAGGCGCTAGATGAGTGACCAAGGTCCCTGAAGGGAGCTGGATGAGTGAACAGGGGCCTGAAGGGAGCTGGACGAGTGACCTGAAAGATCGAGCTAAATGGGTGCTGAACGAGTGACCCGATTGGTAAGTGTGCAGAGGTATTATTTCAATGTATTATTTCAGGTATTATTGCTAGGTATCAGTTATCAGGTATCTATTGCCTAGGTAAGAATCTGTCCAGTAAACTGTTGAGTTTAACACGAAGTCCCAAACGGACTGAAAAGCTGTTCGTATTAATAAAAATAAACTGATGCGAATGAACATTTCTAGGAAATCAATGGAGCTTCTCTTTGCCATCTGCGCCCGGGACTCCTTAAGCGGTTACACTGGGCAATCTCGAAAACTTGACGATGTAAAGAATTTACAAGCGTACAAAGATTCAGAGTAAGAGCTTAGTCTTAGTCTGTCCGACTCCAACATTCGAATGCTCAGGAGAGTCCAACATCCGGCACCTGGCTGTAGATGCCAGTCATGACGCCCACGCTGATGGCCAGAAAGATCCAGAACAGCAGCCGGTCCACCAGCCTGGCCAGCGTCACCCAGGCCTCCGGGCCGCTGCACACGCAGTTCACTAGCTGGTCGGGCCCCGCACTGTCTCGAAGACGCCGACTGCCCGGTGGCAGCGGCTGCTGACAGCGGCGGAATCGCTGTGGCGACTCGTCGTAGTCCAGCAGCGACAGGTGGCTCGGCAGGCGAGTCAGCGGCATCGGCCGTTCCGGCCCTCCGTTGCACCTGGCCTCCTCCTCGCCAGCGCCGCTGCCG
>NIVC01002297.1:42500-142500 GCA_002269645.1 Macrostomum lignano
AGTGCAGTAAATATTTGCATTCCTTTTTGATTAGGCAAAATCCACGTCTAGATTTGGTGATGTTCGAGCGTGTGTATGATATATATATGAAGATGAATTGTTCATTCTTAATAGTAATGACTGATTAGCTCTGCGCTTCTTCTATGCAAGATGGTCAGATATCGTCGGTAAATTCATTCTGCAGACTGGAATGCGTGAAATACACATGGAGATTACCTACTGGCTGAGCCAGGCTTGCAGTGTAAGGTTTGGGGCCCACTCTCTGGGAATTTGATGCAACACTGAGAATTTACCTTGATTGATTAGAACCTGCAACTAATCTCACTGATAACCCTCACCCACACACTGCAAACCCTCACCCACACACTGCTAGCCCTCACCCACACACTGCTAGCCCTCACCCACACACTGCAAACCCTCACCCACACACTGCCAGCCCTCACCCACACACTGATAGCCCTCACCCACACACTGGTAGCCCTCACCCACACACTGCTAGCCCTCACTCACACTGCTAGCCCTCACTCACACTGCTAGCCCTCACCCACACACTGCTAGCCCTCACCCACCCACTGCTAGCCCTCACCCACACATTGCAAACCCTCACCCACACACTGCCAGCCCTCACCCACACACTGATAGCCCTCACCCACACACTGCTAGCCCTCACTCACACTGCTAGCCCTCACTCACACTGCTAGCCCTCACCCACACACTGCTAGCCCTCACCCACCCACTGCTAGCCCTCACCCACACATTGCAAACCCTCACCCACACACTGCCAGCCCTCACCCACACACTGATAGCCCTCACCCACACACTGCCAGCCCTCACCCACACACTGATAGCCCTCACCCACACACTGCCAGCCCTCACCCACACACTGCTAGCCCTCACTCACACTGCTAGCCCTCACCCACACACTGCTAGCCCTCACCCACACACTGCTAGCCCTCACCCACACACTGCTAGCCCTCACCCACACACTGCTAGCCCTCACCCATACACTGCTAGCCCTCACCCACACACTGCTAGCCCTCACCCACACACTGCTAGCCCTCACTCACACTGCTAGCCCTCACCCACACGCTGATAGCCCTCACCCACACACTGCCAGCCCTCACCCACACACTGCTAGCCCTCACTCACACTGCTAGCCCTCACCCACACACTGCTAGCCCTCACCCACACACTGCTAGCCCTCACCCACACACTGCTAGCCCTCACCCATACACTGCTAGCCCTCACCCACACACTGCTAGCCCTCACCCACACACTGCCAGCCCTCACCCACACACTGATAGCCCTCACCCACACACTGCCAGCCCTCACCCACACACTGATAGCCCTCACCCACACACTGCCAGCCCTCACCCACACACTGCTAGCCCTCACTCACACTGATAGCCCTCACCCACACACTGCTAGCCCTCACCCACACACTGCTAGCCCTCACCCACACACTGCTAGCCCTCACCCACACACTGCTAGCCCTCACCCATACACTGCTAGCCCTCACCCACACACTGCCAGCCCTCACCCACACACTGCTAGCCCTCACTCACACTGCTAGCCCTCACCCACACACTGCTAGCCCTCACCCACACACTGCTAGCCCTCACCCACACACTGCTAGCCCTCACCCACACACTGCAAACCCTCACCCACACACTGCTAGCCCTCACCCACCCACTGCTAGCCCTCACACACACACTGCTAGCCCTCACCCATACACTGCTAGCCCTCACCCACACACTGCTAGCCCTCACCCACCCACAGCTAGCCCTCACCCACACACTGCTAGCCCTCACCCACCCACTGCTAGCCCTCACCCACCCACTGCTAGCCCTCACACACACACTGCTAGCCCTCACCCATACACTGCTAGCCCTCACCCACCCACTGCTAGCCCTCACCCACCCACTGCTAGCCCTCACCCACCCACTGCTAGCCCTCACCCACCCACTGCTAGCCCTCACCCACCCACTGCCAGCCCTCACCCACACACTGCCAGCCCTCACCCACACACTGCTAGCCCTCACCCACACACTGCTAGCCCTCACCCACACACTGCTAGCCCTCACCCACACACTGCTAGCCCTCACCCACACACTGCTAGCCCTCACCCATACACTGCTAGCCCTCACCCACACACTGCTAGCCCTCACCCACACACTGCTAGCCCTCACCCATACACTGCTAGCCCTCACCCACACACTGCTAGCCCTCACCCACCCACAGCTAACCCTCACTTTTAGCAGTCAATAAAAATTCAATAAATCACGTGCAGTCGGCATGCTGCGAAATCAAAATTTTGAGAGCAAGGCGAAGAGCAATTAATAAAAGTTTCGGGTACTTGAGCACATTTTGTTTAAACAAAAGCTCTCACCTGATGGAATGAGAATGGCTGAAACAAGCATGGGGGCTCACGTATGTTTTGCGCTCACTTTGCAAAATCAGATTTGACTCAAGCATCACACTGTCACGTCATGTCAACCCATGTCATTTAGGCAACAAATCACCCAGCTGGGCAATACCTGTTCGATATGACAATATCCGGTGTCCAAATTGCACTGGAAGGAATATGCAAATTCGTGGTGCCGTTGTAGTCGGCCGGGTCCCAGTTCAGGTACTCGTCAGTCCAGCGCTGAGGGAAGGGTCAAACCAGCTTGGAGTTGGTCTATGGCCAATGGGAATAGTTGCCTTCGATGGGGAGTTCCAATTTGTGAAAGCGGAACTCCGAAAATGATCCCTAATTTGCTAACAATGGCAATGGTGTGTTTGGGCCGCTGCTCCCTCGGGTCCTTCGGTGTTTGGGCCGCTGCTCCCTCGGGTCCTTTGGTGTATTTGGACCGCTGCTCCCTCGGGTCCTTCGGTGTTTGGGCCGCTGCTCCCTCGGGTCCTTCGGTGTTTGGGCCGCTGCTCCGTCGGGTCCTTTGGTGTGTTTGGGCCGCTGCTCCCTCAGGTCCTTTGGTGTGTTTGGGCCGCTGCTCCGTCGGGTCCTTTGGTGTGTTTGGGCCGCTGCTCCCTCAGGTCCTTCAGTGTGCTTGGACCATGTCTATCAGTGGTCATCGCGTGTCTTTGTTCTAATAATAATAATAAAAAATTATTATTATAATAATAATATTATTAATAATAATTGATTAAAACAGCTTCAATTGGGCCAGATGCGCAATCGATAGCTCAGCCGCAGCTATTGTGCGGCGCGTCTGAAGGCTGCGTACGGCTTTTCAGACCAAGGACTGGGGGGTCGCCACACACAGCCTCAATTACCCCAGCTAATGCTGGCACCCATTTTACAGCTGAGTGAACTGAAGCAGAGTTGTGTCTTGTTCAAGGACACAACTTGTTCCGATTGGGTCGAGAATCGAACCCCCGACCTTTCATTAGTGATTCCACCGCTCTAACCACTAGGCTACAACCCATATCTTTTTTGCCATTTCCAAACGTATTTTATATTGAACAGCATTTTGAAAAGCGAAAACAGCCACAAGAGACCTGGCCCAAAGGTTAAAGTCCTTTCGGAAGATGATAAACATTACAGAAGAAGGATAACTACTGGCTCATCGTTTCTGTCTGAGATTTTTAGTCTGACTTTGATCTTTAGTGCTCCAGGCTGTTCTGCCCAGGAACACGTTTGAATAGCGAGTGACCGCCGAGGTAACTGAAATTTAATTGAAAGCGAAAGCTGCACAGGCTAAGAAAGCATTTACAGAGAATAAAGATAGGTAGGGTCAGGTTAACTGAGTACGTTTTCGCTAGTGAAATATGAAAGGAGTGATCGCAATCGGTGCAAGCAATGAGAAGCCTTTGAGAAATAAAGATGGAGAAGCGAAATTGCTGAGTTACTGCCGCTAAAATGCTATTTTAAGGTGTTTATTGTCCTGTCTATCCGATATTTTCACCTTTTTCTATACCCCATATGTAATATTGCTCTCCAACCGACTGTGTGCTCTTCCCAATGAGCACTGCTCGTCAGCACAACAAAGAGCGAAGCTGCACTCACCAATCTGATTGACATCAGGGCCGAGAAAGTCTGATGTTTTTCATCCTGCAACCAGTTCAGTGAGGCCGTGTTAAAATGTTTTGACAGATCAACGGCTTTGGTAAATTGGCTTGCAAGGATTGAGGATACCAGTGCCCAGTGTTACGCAATGCACTGACCGTATCCAGGATGTGAAACAGCGCCACAGCGAGATGCACCCGGATTTGGGCGCTGTCGTCCTGCACAGGCCTGGATGTTCTGTCGTAGCCGCACAGCAGAGCCTCTTTGACTCGCTGCTCATTGGAACAGGTCCGCCGGAGGCAGTGGTCCAGGCACTGGTTGGCCAGGCGGTTGATGGTGTCCGAGCGGCCGCCACCACTGTAGCCGCTGTCCGAGCCCCGGCCTGAGGCGGCCGTGCCCAAGTTGTTCACCTTGGAGGCCCGGATACTTGAGGCAGTTAGCGCAGCCAGCAGTGCGCAGAGGACTGGCAGCTGCCGGGCTGACATGGACTGGCTGACCTGCTGCCTACTGTAACGATTCCTGTACAGGCCTGGGAGAGATCGATAGCCCAAAGCTGTATCGGCAGCGATTTTAAACCGTTTGGTAGTGAAATCGGCAATATGAGGAGAGTTGGCTGCCGTCAGCCAATCGCATTGAAGCTGCGCTACTGCCTTTTGAGGCTCTCTACGATTGAACAGCGGACTGTCAGCCTGTGGGGAGGACCTTGCCCGGCTGAACTGAGGCCAGCTTGATGCGGTTGATGCTTTTAGACTAAAGTTTCCCGCCAGTCAGTCAATCCAATTAGCGGTCAGACTGTTTCATAGCCTGCGTGGCAGCGCTGGGGTGATTGTAATTTTTACAAGCTCCACTGCCTGGCGCACTATGCCTGCTGCGGTGCTGTTACGGTGGCAAATTGCAATTAAAACAAAGCGCACACACGAAGGCCTGGTTCGTAATTGACTCGAGAAGGCTGCTTGCACCAGCGATTCATTTATCCCAGCTGATCGAGTGAGGTCCGGGTGAGTACACTCGCAAATAAATTTTCTTATCACTAGATAAAAGTCTCTTTGTCTACTGAAAGTAGCCACCTACATAGCTAAATTCCTATGATCAAATTTTAATTTTCAACTAGTTGGCAGTCAGGTTGATCAAGCAGGAACAGCCGGTGAACCTCCGGTAACGCCGCAGATCCATGAAAACGTCCGAGACTA
The DNA here is from genome assembly GCA_002269645.1 of Macrostomum lignano. Taxonomy (NCBI): domain Eukaryota; kingdom Metazoa; phylum Platyhelminthes; family Macrostomidae; genus Macrostomum; species Macrostomum lignano. The sequence goes on from NIVC01002297.1 coordinate 47,697, forward strand.
GACCATCGAGATAGAAGAGCTTCTGACATCGCCTGAACCGATGTACGAGATACATGTCACGTGACTGACAGTCAATTTATCTGCCTGTTATGCATGTAAATTCCATAGATAGCTGCATTTTTGGCATTTCAAAGTTGAATCGAAGTACATGTACAAGAGCGAGGATTTTCGCATGTGAGGCTTTCTAGCTAGCTCTGCTCAGCTCACTTTGAGAAGTTTAGATGTACCTTTTCCAAAACCTCTGAGCAGAGTTGCGATTCAACACCCATGAGGGCCAAACAGAGAGTGTTATTTATTGATTAAAAAGTCAGGGCCACTGCACACCCCGTGTGAGCGTGTGTGCGAGTCTCCGCACGCTTGTTCTGACCTTCACCTGTTACAAGTAGAAAACTCAGCCCATACCGGCACACCTCTGAGTATCCGCACGCTTGTTCTGACCTTCACCTGTTACAAGTTGAAAACTCAGCCCATACCGGCACACCTCTGAGTATCCGCACGCTTGTTCTGACCTTCACCTGTTACAAGTTGAACACTCAGCCCATACCGGCACACCTCTGCAGCATAGCTTGTAGATACATGATAATTTCGAGTTTACACTTTAAGATAATAAATGTACACAAAATCCGGAATAGTACCGGTAATATATATTTACTTTTAATTATATCGGCTAAAATTTGCGTCTATATACTCGCAGAATCAAAGCAGGGACAAAAAATAGGCGAGCAATCCATACAGGTAGATGGCGGGCTGGTGTTGGGGACTCAAATAGGGCTATAATGAGATCAGTAAAGCAATGAGCGGAACAAAGCCGTGATTAACAATCAGTCACTCTGAATGCTGTAATCTTGCTCTACTGGAACAAGCTTTGCTGGGGGGGGGGGCTTTAAAAAGGCGAGTGCAGGTGAGGCAGCTGATAATTATAGTAGTGCAACAACTGGTAGAAACGCTTTCCATCGGATAGTGCTAGAATAGCGCAATGCACAACAGAAATGAAACGCAAGTGATTAAGGATGCTAAAGCAGATTGCTTTTCACTCTTTCCAAATTCAGTATACTGTAGAATTTTTTCGCATATTGGGTATCATTGGAAAGTATTCGCGCAGGTGCAATCGGTACACGTAAATGTTCACCTTAGTGTGCGCCTACAGACGAAAGTGCGCAAACCGTGCCGCCAACGCAGCAATACTCGTACAAGCAGGTGGTGCATGAACCGCAGTGAAGAGCCATTTCGACTATGCTTGCTGAAGACTTGAGTTAAAGCAATTTTAAGCCTTGCTGTCAAGCTACACCACAATGTAATTCGAATCGTAGGTGCCACGCGCCGGCTTCGGCGCCTTCACCGCCTGCAGCTCAAGCGACTCCGACGGCGGCGGCGAGGCGGCCGGGGTAGCGGCAGCTGCAGCTGACTGGCCGGCCGGCTGGCTCCGGTTCGGTGGCGGCAGCACCAGCTGGGCGTAGACCAAGCTGCTGTCGGCCTTGGTAGCCGTTTTGCAGCCCATCAGCGCCTCGTCGTATGATGGAGGCCCCTGTTGTGGTGAAGGCTTGAGAAGCTCTTTGATTGTGTCCGGCGAAGGCTGGCTGAGCAGCCGTGTGTAGCTGTCGCGCTGTGGCGAATCAGTCGACTCGGCCTTGGTGTACTCGCCGCTGACGGTGCGACCAGCTTCCGAGGATGGAGACAGGACGGGATGCTGCCGAAGGTATTCAACATTGACGAATTCCTCTTCCTCTTCGTCCTCGTCGCAGTTTGCCGACTTCCTGTTGGCGCCAGCACCTTCCTCTTCGTCGTCCTCCAGGGAGACCTCGGTGAGCCGGTGCAGCACTCGGTTGTTCGTATTCGCTGAGGACCCCTCCGGCTGCTGCTGATGTGACTGACGGTGTGACAGCCTCGGGGGTGGCGGAGGGGGCGATGACTCTTCGGGGTCGGCGCTCGACTCCTGCTCGTCAATCGTGGGGGCCTCGGAGGGCTTTTCTGTTGCAGCGGTGACCACAACGGCAGTTGGGTAGGAGTAGTAAGTGGCGCCATTTCCATCCCCTTTGTCGCATTCCGGATCTCGAGCAGTTCGGTTGCTGGGCTCGCCGTCGCTTGAAGTGGAGGACTCTTCGTCTCCAATTTCATCTTCGTCCTCGTTGACTTCCTCATCGCCTTCTAGGCATCCGTGCACCGCATCGCCGTTTCGATAGGCAGCGGTGTCAGGGTGATCGGAGCAGCTCAGCTTGTACTCATAGTCATCATCAATATCGAGGTCTCGCCTCTGCGAGCAGATCTTGGCTAAAGCTACGACTAGAACCAGCGGCACTGCGCCAAGAGCAAACCAGGGCAGGTTGCGCAGAATCCAACCCGTGGTGCGCAGTGAGCTGCCAGCAATAGTCAAGCTTCCATTGATCCACAGAAAGTCCGAACAACGGCTCGGCTCACTGAACAGATCGAAGCAGTCGTCCTGGAGCGAGCAACTGTTTGGCCCCATGCAGATGCTCGCGAGCGGTTTCGAGCACCAGGTGTTCCCGTAGCGATTGCACAAGTCCATTTGCATGGTATTGTTAACAGTATCATTGAACTTGGCGTACGTTGACACCGTGATGTTGACGTGGTTTTCCTGTCCGCTTACCCTCGCGTCCTCCCAATAGAAGACGACATAGCGGTACTTCATGTACAGGATCGCCGGGTAGGTGTGAGAGGTGTCTGACAAGTCGTACATCTGATCATTTTCGACTTCCTTTGGGATCTCGCTGGTTTCCGTGTTCACAATGTGAAGCTTCTGGCCTGACAAAAGCTGGGTGATCTTGAGTCGCAGGTACCAAAAGTTAATCCCGCGCCTGTCTTGCGTGAGTTTGCCAAACGGCACCAGCGGAGTCTTGCAGATTGTCCGCCTCTGAGCCGCTCCAGGCTCTGGGGCCGTGGTCACTTTGACGTTGCCCTCAATGGTGACCAAGTCCTGCAGGAAGTAGTGATGATCGCACTGATGATTCAGCCGGTTGCCCAGGTGAATCAGTGGCCTTTCCTCGGGTTCGGACTCGGAGCTGAAGAACTGGCAGTGGCTGGCTTTGATCAGAACAGAAACGATTGCCAAAGCTGTCCAGACAAAAACAACCTGACGATTGAATACGCCAGGCAGGGGTATCATGGTTCGTCCGTTTCTCAGTCAGAGGCAACAGTCGCGCCGTTCATCTGCAGATGTTGCGGTTTTGTTGATGCCAGCAAGCTAACTCGACTCGCTTTCTTAATTGGAACGGGTTCTAAGATCCCATGCAGCAAAAGTATTTAACTATAGCTCGGACTTACGACTGGCGTGGTGAACTAGCAAGCGCTTGATCTCCCGGGCCCGCGGCAGACGAGACCAAATTCTGATCCGACCAGCAGTAGGGCGGAGGCAGCAACCGGACTCCTGGCCGCTCTGAAATTCTTTTGCGACTGAAAACCGAGGGATGGGAAGCCTGGAAGCGGAAAGGCTTTGGTCGAATTGGACAGACTTTCCAGGGGGCTGTGCATGAGAGCAGGCCGGGAGTGCACACCGCTGCGACTGCAAAAGGGTTGGCGTTCCCTCTTCCCCACCCTTACCTCCCTTCGCCTCCCTCTCTGGGTGGTCTTTCCTGTTTCCCTACGCTGCAGATCTGTAGCATGGGAGAGAGAAGAGAGGAATGAACGCGACCAGTGGGGAAGGACTGCGAGGCAGAGAGGCGAACAGGGAACGGAGAGGTTGGCTACAAGTTCAGCCAAGGTCTTCACCCCGCTGCGACCCAACCTAAATCCCAACAACACGCACTGGGCGCCTCTAATAGCCCAGGGCACCGCGTTCTCTTTGCCGGACTCAAGCCGGGCAAGACGCGGCTGGCACAGGACTGAGACTGAGACGGGGGGGAGCACGGAGGCAAGCACGGGGGACGGGCTTAGCGATCGAAGCGATCCATGCCGCCCACCCCCAATGTCTGGCAAGGCTCACGCAGTTCTCACCGCATCTTCTAACGAACTCATATCTCATCACAGCGTCATCACGTTCACGCTAGAAGGGAAAGATTGAGGAAGCAGACGGATGCTGTCCCACCTCCGTATTCCGGACAGCGGGTAAGCCCCCAATATTTTTGCAATTAGTAAGCCTCATTTGATCCTTCTAGTTTTTATGAAACGGAAAAATCTCGCCCAAGGCCCTACATGTAGGTCGTACAGCTCGTACATGCAGCACATCTGTAACGTCACTTTTGGGGATCACAAATGGTTGAAGTTTGTAGAAGCCGCCTCGAGCAAAAAAGCCACTACGAGCGTATGAAAGAAATGAGAGATTCTCAATCTAGATATTTGCCCGATGTTTATACTGAAACTTAATACACGGTAATTTAAATGATACGATGTATTTTGGTGCTTCTGAAGCTTCTAATAAGACAGATTGGATAGTCAATAAGCGTTCAATGTATTTCGATAAAAGTGCTGTAGTGTTACTAAAGTCAGTTTACATATTCATATATCTCAAAAAACCGTGTGCTCAAGAAAACTTTTTGTTGTGGCTCCTCAGAAAAGCTGCTACGAGCGTATCTTAGTGTTCTACTTGTGCTAGACAATCCCCGAGTTTAGGCCCCGAGTTTAGCTACGGCTTTTCAAGACCTAACAAGCCGCCTCCGCGCTAAACCAAATTGAGCTCTAAAGAGCTCCGAACGAAACTTGAGACGTCAAACTCAATCAGGACCATTCGAAATTGCTGCTGAGTTCGAGGAGATTTCTCTGCCCGGGAAGATGCTTGTCTGGAACAGACATCTCGACTTCAATCCATGTGCTCAACGGAGTTCCTTCCTATTCCCTGCTTTCATGGGCGATGCGCGTCGGCATGGATTTTATGGTGAGGGGACTAGGCCTAAGAGCTAATGCTGGATTAAATGTAACTACATGCAACCAATGTTTTCAGTAGAATTATAAGAACCGTCTCGGCGCCGCAAATGATATTTAAGCACACGAACGAACATAATTTATTGGCAAGAAAATTATATAACAGAATAAGATTGACGGTATTATTCAGCAAACAAATCCACAGCTCAGTTAGCCCGGTCGGGGCAGACAGTTAAACGACCAGCCAATCAAAACGTGTGAACTCCCTCCCCTACGGCTCAGTTAGCCCGGTCGGGGGCAGACAGTTAAACCCCCAGCCAATCAAAACGACGCGTGAACTCCCCCACAGCTCAGTTAGCCAGGTCGGGGGCAGGCAGTTAAACGCCCAGCCAATCAAAACGCATGAACTCCCCCAGCCCGGTCGGTGGCAGACAGTTAAACCCCCAGCCAATCAAAACGCGTGAATTCCAAGCCGCATAGATAAGAGACAGCACTGCAAGTTCTACACAAGCAAGCAAATTTTATTTAAAATATTTTTCGCCGTATATTTAAATGAAACTTATGAAAATGGCACAGCTACAGAAATAATGACCTGAGCGAATTTAGCAATTACGAGTAGATACCGCGATTTCCTTCAGCACAAGTCTGAGTTTTATTTGAGTTCAATATACGATCGCAAAATATCAGTTGCTCATTCGCTTTTGAGTCGCATTAGCGGAGCTCTCTCGATGCCGTCGTTGGCAGAGGCTGCCGCGGCCGACCCGCACGGGCAGCTGAGGGTTTTTCGCACTCGCTTCATCCTATTTAGCTGCGGATGCTGAAGCGGAGTCTTGCGATGAAGCGACTGAATGATGGGCTGCAGCTCGGCGCTCAAAGCCTGCACAGCTTGCTCCAGTTGCTGAGCAGCCTGTTGAGATCGCTGGTGCGGCTGCACTGCGACTGTCTGGGCGGCTGCAGCTTGAGCAACGTTCCCGCGGGCTGGAGTTGCTGCAACGGATGCGGCCAGGCTGGCTACATCGTGTGGAACCTCTTCTTGACCGCTGCATGAGCAGCAGCAGCAGCAGTCGATGTGGCTTTCCAGCGCAATGACCAATATAACCATCACGATGGCTGACAGAATGCCAATCTCCACCAGGGCTAGCGGCTGCTGGTCATACGATGAGGCAGCTGACGTTGGAGTAGCTGATGCAGCTGAACTGGGCTGCTGAGAGGTGTGGCTTGAAACAGGCTCTGGCTCAGTACTGCTGGGTGCTTCTGCCGGAACTGCGGGCATTGAATTCGCTGCGATGTTGAGGCAAAGTATAACGGCAACTGAGATAAAGGCTTTCAAGCATCCTGTTGAGGGTTTCATTTCAGTGCGGTTGCAGCAGCGCAACCCTCTCAATCTGATCGAGTTGTGTATGCGTCTCAATACTGAGGTTTATGGATTACTTGTAAGTGTCAGTGACGACCTCGCTCTCGCCGTAATTATATAGAAGTGGCTGTGCGGCACGGTTCCCTAATTGCAGCTCTATAAATGCGTCATTTGGAATCCGTTACGCAAAACTTGCGAGCATCTGGAACTGTACAAAGCTTTGAAAGGCGTGTGTTTTTAGCAGACTTATTTATAGAGCACCTGTTTATATTAGGATGAATAGAGTAATTAAAAAACACAACTCGATATTTTGCGCATGTTTTTGGCCCGATGAACAAATTTCGGCTTGCGTGTTCTGTAGCTCGATTCGAAAAAAAGTATGTAAAGCGGTTGTTTTTTTACCGAGGGAGTGGTCAGATATTCAATTTAGACTACTTCAGAAAAGTAGAACAATAAAGATTTGAATTGTAAAATCTCTCACATAGTCCGAAAAAGTGGCGTGTGGCCATGGCTAACAAAATAGCTTTTAATCCAGAAACCAGTCTCGGTCAACCTGCACGAGGTTCGACCCCACTTTTAGTGTGTCACGGCTGGGGGTCACAGGGGGTCACAGGGGGTCACGAGCCAGTGCCACAACATGAAACCCATACGCTCTGGATTTTATTTCGTATATACACACGCTCGCACAGGGTGTTATTTTTTTATTTTCCGACGAAATTAAGCGTCCCAAAGAGTCCTCCTTTGGGAGAGGAGGACTTTCATAGCGTTGGAAGCAGCAAAACTCTGCATAAAAATATCAATACAGACATGTACATGTATTCTGCAAATGTACTGTCACTTCACTTTACTGTGTCTTTTTCAGCCGTGTCGGAACATATTTCAAAGTGGGGTGGGGGGCTATTGGTGGGAGGGCACATTGCACATGATTTTTTTTTAATCTAAGGGCACCCCAACTCCTGCTGTTATGTCAGTTTGTGACATTAGTTGTGACAACCAGGCCAATATTCAATTCTGTGTTGAAAGTGGCCAAAAGTCTGAAAAATGTTCGAATTCTCAAACTAATTCAAACATTGCGCAACCGCACTGCACTATCAATTTATTTAGTACATATCTCAAATGAATGAAAATTGCCAGGGCAAGACCAGTAGTTTTCTGGATCTCCTGCCTTCCTCCTGCCTGGTTGCCTGCCTCTTGGCGCTGTCTCTTTATTCTTTTATCTGACGGCATTTTAGTGCTTTTAGTTGCAGTACCCTGAGGGCCAAATGTGGCCCGCAAAGAGTCTCTATCCAGCCCTTGGGTCCTTTGAATCTTCACAATGGCAATCCGGCCCGCTCGATGTTTGTGTCTCTTCTCAGCTCTCTTCTCTCACCTCTCTCTTCTCATATTCTCCTCTCCTCTCCTCTCCTCTCCTCTCCTCTCCTCTCCTCTCCTCTCCTCTCCTCTCCTCTCCTCTCCTCTCCTCTCCTCTCCTCTCCTCTCCTCTCCTCTCCTCTCCTCTCCTCTCCTCACCTCTCTCCTCTCCTCACCTCTCTCCTCTCCTCACCTCTCTCCTCTCCTCTCCTCTCCTCTCCTCATCTCTCTCGTCTCCTTTCCTATCATCTCCTCTCCTCTCTTCTCCTCACCTCTCTCCTCTTCTCTCCTCACCTCTCTCCTCTCCTCACCTCTCTCCCTATAGCACAGGCAATTACATAAAGCGGACAAGACTACATGGCAACGGGAGCAAAACTGGGAGCAGCGACTACATGGAGCGGACAAAATTACATGGTGATAAAAATTAAAAAATTAATATTTCAATCGAAAGATCTCGGCTAGAAAAAAATTATAAAATATTTTTAAGAAAAATTATCTAAAATTATTCTAATAAATGAACTTTTTGCATTGTTTGTAATACTACTTTTTATAGAACAGGCCTACTAGCTTTATTAGTAGTAAAGACGTACAGAATCGGACAGAATTACCTTGACTTTGCTCCCAACTACACAAATTTGTGACCCGCAATAATCCAAGTGGCCTTCAGTGACCCGCACTAATCCGAGTGGCCTTCAGTGACCCGCACTAATCCGAGTGGCCTTCAGTGACCCGCACTAATCCGAGTGGCCTTCAGTGACCCGCACTAATCCAAGTGGCCTTCAGTGACCCGCACTAATCTAAGTGAATCTCATGACCCGCCATTCCTTCCCCGATAGAGTCACTCAAACACACAGAGCTCTTGAAACCACTATAATCTTCATCTAACTGACTCACCGGCCTCTGTATATCTTAGCAGCCTAGGCTGTGCTATATTTAGAACAAAGAGCCCGGCCTAGCTCTGCAAAATCACTCAAACACACAGCGGTCTTGGAACCGCTATAATCTTCATCTCACTGACTCACTCTTTCTGTACCTGCCTCTGTATGTCTCAGCAACAGTTTATATTGTGTATTTAAAATATAAAGAGCGCATAATGGAAAAGATGACGGTACGATGACTGGCACTTGAGCAGGTTGGCTGAACTAGTTTAGAAATGGATGCAAAAAATACATTAGAAGGCGAAGGCGCAAGGCCGTAGATCAAATCAAACACAGTTTGATATTTAGATCAAACACAGAACATGCAGTTCGAGGATCGCAAAGACAAAGAGTAGGGTTTGAGCTGGACGATGAAGAGGTAAAAGTTGCTTGAACCAAGTGTGGCTGTAGTTGAGGAGAAATCGATTAAAAAATGAATATAGTTTTGAGGGACTGCTCACCGGTCTCTGTACCCTGGTATATCTTAGCAGCCTAGGCTGTGCTATTAGAACAAAGAGACAGGCCTAGCTCTGCAAAATCACTCAAACACACATCGGTCTTGGTCTTGGACCAATCCAACAGAAGTAAGATCGTTCCTCGGCCTGGTCACTTTTGTGGCACGCTTCATCAGCAACCTATCGGACAGAGCGAGGCCGTTGCGAGATCTGACGAGGCAAGCCGCTGAGTGGATTTGGGGCGAACAGCAAGAAGCCGCGTTTAACGACATTAAGCTAATTATCGCTTAGCAGCCAGGCGCTGGCATTCTTCGACAGCAAGCTGCAGACCCAGCTGATCGTGGATGCCAGCCAACTGGGGTCGGCGCCATCCTAGCTCAAGTCCAGCGTGATGAGTCGACGCGGCCAGTGGCCTACGCCAGTTGCAGCCTGAGCGCCACGGAGCAGCGTTATTCCCAGACCGAACGAGAAGCCCTGACGGTGAAATACGGCGGCCTAAAGTTCCATCATTACCTGAGCGGTGAGGAATGTGACATGTGACGCCGTCAGCTATTGATTTTAGAGCTATGGGGGTTGCATGCACGTGGCCCTTCTATTTATCTTACTAATGCCTACGCGCGCACTCAGCGTGCTCTTCTCACGCATGAACGTTGCTCAATATGCAAATCGATGTACATCGCTGCTACAATATAAATGCCAATACGCCCAGTTGAGGAGCTAACCTTTTCTTCGATCATCGCAAGCGCCGGCCTAGTTCTTAGTCATTTCACTGGCGAAAAAATATTATTCCAAATTAAATAATGCTAGCTCGATCCTGCTTGCTAAAAAACAAACAGCTAGGGGCGGCCAAATGCCAAATAAAATAAAATGTGGCATTTAGAATTAAGAATCGTGTCCACTGCTAAACGTGTATTGCATTTTAACAAACATTTAGGCTCTAGTAAACAAGAAATACAAGTTTCGTGGGGCCTTTTTAGCCAAGTTGTTTTGCTCGAGCCAGTTACTACTACTTTCTACTACTTTTCGTCAAATTGATTAACAGTTCACAGTTATTTATAATTTATACTGAATTCCGGTTTAGAATTAAAAATAACCAAGAGCTGTCTTCATTACTTGAGTAAACTAATGTTGAAGACACTGTTGGTTTTGTTCCAATTATACAGTAAAGTCAGAAATTAATTGGTCTATCTTTGAAAAATTTAGGCTTGGTGTTGCTTAGGCTTACGCTTTAATTTAAGGCCAAATTTTCTTATGGCCAATTTGAAGTGAAATGTTAAAATATGAAACGAGCATATGCCTATTTCACTATCACCATATATTTCATCCATTCATGTAGCTAGTGGTTGGCCTAGCCTACTTGCTACTTAGTAACTTAGTTCTTAATTAATATAGTAGAGGTAGGCCTAGGTTACCAATATCTTTGCAATAGGCTACCCTTTAATCCTTTATATTGCTAAGCCTTTAAGTTTAACCTATTAAGTATTATTAAATATATATCTAGATATTTTATATTTATAATCCTCTAAGTTATAGGAATTAAAATATTAGGGCCTATTAGTAATAATTCCCTAATTTTACATAGACCTATTAAAAACTTTCACTTAGCCTAGGCCCAATCTTGTTTCTTAAAATATATTTATTTTTTAAATACAAAATATTGGTCAAACGTATTTATATTTGAATATATTCATTGACAACATATGGGATTAACAAATTGAAGTCAGTCATATTACCATTGAATATAGTTTTTTTGCAGTTTTTTGTTTTTGTCATTTTATATAACTCCTACAACTGTTTAGGCCTAGCAAAATTCAAAAAAAGAAAAATGGAAATATTTTAACAATTTAAACTTAAAGTTTTCTATTTTATTTAAAATATTAGGCCTAGGCTATATAGTATATACCCTAGGCTAGGCTATAATATGGTTATTTGCTAACTATATTATTTATTGTCTTTTACTTATACTGCCACTTTAAGTAGAGTAGGCCCCCCTAGTTGATAAATAATCTATATAATGTATAGACATTAATTACATGACATTTCTGAGTCTTTAATTTATCAATTGTGCAGTTTTTCTAGTATAACGAAATAAATAAATAACAAAATATAAATAAAGCTATTGTATGCACCTAGCACTCCATAGTCCGGATCATGCTGGGTGCACGCCCGAACAAAAATTAAATAATTACAAATGCACACCGAAAAAAAATAGTGCGCGCTCATTCTCAAAAATATGCCAGTGTTGCGACTATAAATGACCTTTTTTACGTTGTGACAATAAAAGACCTTTTTTCAATTGCATAATAGACCCTTATTATTAGATAATTTTGTTGCTTTTAAGGCTTTTTGGGCGATACTATTTATAGCAAAAAGTTTATACACACAAAGATTTGTTTAAATACTCTTTTACGAGCTAGAAAAAACCGGAAAGCTTGAAATTTGTGCCTAAAAATGAACTTTTTTCATCTTTTTTCTACTTTACAAAAACTCTTACGCATGATTCTATAAAGTGCATGCCAGGTGTGCACGCATACTTTTTTCTCAGGAGTGATGCACGCCAACTGTGCACGCCTAATTTTGGTGTACAAGGCCAATGCACGCCCGAATTTTTGGGTGTATACTACATGATCCGGAGTGTGGCTAGCACTTTACTTTTCAACTACAACTGGAAACTGCGAGTCTCGGCTACACAACAATTGGCAATGAGGATTGACAAAGATGGCTCTCAACATTAGCCCACCTGCACCATTTCTGCCAGCAAGTCGATCACTCGTGGTCCCATGGAACAGATGGCTAGATGCATTTGACTTCTATTGTCAAGCAGCCCAAATCTGGACACCCCCCGACCAGCAGGTCAAAAAGCCCCAACAGATAAGGCCACGCAACTGGCGACAGTGTGCAGGAACCATCTACTGCACCTTCTTGGCTTTGAGGGGCAGTAGATTGCAAGGGCCCAAAATGCAATTGTCAATGGTCATACCTTCTGGCAAACCCGCAATCAACTGACAATGGTATTTGGCAACCAACCAAATGTGATGTTGGCATGTCATTGATTCAGGGAATGACAGCAGCTGTTGGGCAAAGATGCCTCTGGCAGACAAAATGATCCGTAACCAGCTTGCCCATAAGACTAGCAGCACTCAAATACATGAACATCTTCTGATGGAGGACGCCACCAGGCTGACACTAGAGCAAGCAGTTGTCATTGCAACTACAATTGAGGACACGGTGGCAGGCAGTAAGGTGATGGTGGCGACCAGCTCCTTTGAGAGCATCCAGATGGTGTGGCAAGCAGCAAGGCATCAGGGCCCTGGCAGTGCTCTGCCCAACAGCAGGTCGCAGCATCTGGCCAAAAGCTCTTGTACCTGATGTGGACGAGCCACGAGGCCAAGGCAAAGTGTCCTGCGCATGGCAAGAAATGCAAAAGTTGCGGGAAATTGAACCACTTCAGTCAATGCTGCCGCAGCAAGGCACTCCAAATCAGCACAGACAAGATGGTCACAATCTATGCAGTCCGTGGCATCAATGAGATCAGAGTCAAGCTGCAGCTGGGCAACTGCTCGAAGACAGTCAGCCTGATGGTTGATGGTTGATGGTTGAAAATCAACATAGCCGTGCCACCAGTGCAGCAGCCGCTGCGCTGCCTGCCACTTGCCAAGCAGCAACAGGTCGGCAAGGAGCTTGACCATCACCAATTTTACTTGACCAATAGACCAATTTTAGCAGGCATCACCGAGCAGCTCAACCAGTCCCTGATGGACAGCATTCGAGCATCTAGAGCCGACAACATGCCAATGCAGGACGTGTTGTTGCAGTTTCTCAAGAGCTACCGCAGCACGCTGCACGCCCTGACTAGCAAGAGCTCGGCTGAACTGATGTTGGGTCGCCGCTGGCGCATGCCCATGTCGCTGCTTACTCCAGTCAAGAATTGCACTGCTGTGCCATCTGATATCGCCCAACGCATTCAACAGCATTCAACAGCATCAACAGCTTCACATCCAGCAGGCCTCCTAGCAGCTCCAGACACTGGCTAGACCCCATCGGGGCTGGCCGCCAGTGCTGGACTGTCAGGTGTGGGGTGGAAGGTCCACTGGCCATGGACACGAAAGCTGGAATAACGGCCCCTCTGCTGGGGTTGATCCTGGTGGACCTGGTGGCAGACTCGCCAACATGCCCTTTGCACGCTTACGCGGCAACGCGGTGGTGCAAGGCCCCTGTCCTATGGTGAGCAGGACATTGATGGCTGGCTGTGCCATGTTGCAGTCAGATTGTTCCCGTAGGCCCAATAACCAGGTGACCCAGCTGGGCATCAGCTGGGCATCAGCTGGTCATCAACATCAACATCAACAACAGCATCAACAGCAGATGGCAGCGTACACTGACCAACAGCGTGAAGCCCAGCAGCCGACATTATGCACCAGTGACTGGGTCCAGATCCACTGGCCAACATGACATGGCAAGCTCAGCAGCTGGCTCTCTGCACTGCTGCAGATTGTCAAGGCGATGGGTGCGGCCTGTCGACTGGCAGACGGCAGCACCTGGAACCAGCAAGTGCTAGTGCCAACATCTCTGCAACCAAACTATGAGGCATCTGCGGCTGGCAAGTTTGATCCCCTTGTAAATGTCCAAGAGTAAGCAATGCAAGACAGAGGGGGAGAGGTTCAACCACCGACTCCTGGTCCAGCTGAAGGACCACCAGCTCCAGCTTTGTGACGGTTCACTTGTCCACAATGTCCTCTGCAGTGCTACAGCTGGTGATCAATCGGAGAGGGAGAAGATGTTGTGTTGTGTAACCTGATAGACCAACTTAATGATAGATAATATTGTTATGCTAATATTTATACTATAACATAAATGCTAACTATATTATTTATTGTCTTTTACTTATACTGCCACTTTAAGTAGAGTAGCTGATAAATTATCTATATAATGTATTATTAATCACATGAAATTTCTGTGTCTTTAATTTATCAATTGTGCAGTTTTTTAGTATAGATAAAATATTGATCATGTAGTTTTTCTTAAATAGCAAAATATAAATAAAGCAACTGTGTGCACCTAGCACTTTACTTTTCAACTACAACTGGAACTGCAAGTCTTGGCTACACAACACTAACCAAAGTAAATTGCATAAATGGTCACCTAAAAATAGATTTGAGTACTAATTAGATAATAAGGCATTTAGCTTAATAATGCAATCATAGTTATTCCTGCCATTTATCATATTAAATTCTATTTATTTTTGCTTAGGTTTTTTCATAACTAAGTTTCATTTTTGGTAAAAAAATTGGACTCATTTGTTGTATAGTTTGTGTAAATCAAGGGGGTTGTGCATGTATGTTAAATATTGTTATGCTATTTCTAATATTTATTTAGGCCTATATACTTATATGTTTACCATTATAAAAGGCATAAATGTAGGGCATTTTTATCAAGTTTGTTTTTATGTTTTAAAGTTTCTATTAGGCCCTATATTATAGCTTATGCTTTAATCTCTAGTCATTTTAGAAACTAATAGGGCCTATTTTAATCTATATACTAATTTTGTGCTGTTTGTCTGTTAGTCAGTCAGTTAGTCTGTCTGTCATTGATTTTTCAAGAACCATCTGGCCAATATTTTCAAATTAGCTTTCTAAAAATTCCTATTTTTGGGGGATCATGGATAACTTTTTTGATGATAAATTTGAATAGCAAAGTGGGCAAATATTTGAAAAAAAGTTTTTTAATACTTTCAATAGGTGCTCTGTTTCTATATTTAATTGTTCAGTTCAACCATTTAGGCCTCTCCTTGGCCAATGTACAATGTAGGATGTACATTCACATTAAAGCTAAATGAGTTTAATGACCCTTCTTGCTGCAGGCTAGCAATTTGTAAGATTGGTTTAATTTTATTATTGTTTAACCAACTAGTCTGATAGACAATTAAAGGAAGAGTTGGTGTATGAGTGGGGTGGGGAGGGTTAAAAAGCTGGCCTAAAATTTATCAACCTCCTAAACTGCTCTGATCTTGTTTTATTTTATGAATTCAATACTAGGTGGCACAATTGCAGATGGGAACAGTAGCTAATGGGCCCAATTAATTAAGATTCATTTGGCAAATTGGTATATAAAATTTATACTGATTGGAAATGGATCAAATATTTAAAAAACTGTTTTTAGTACTTAAAAACAACCATTGGAGGCTTAGTGTCGTATTATGCTTATATAAACTCAACAAAATCAAAAAGTTGCCATCAAAGAAGAAGTTGCCATCCACTTTTGAGAATGTAGGTAAAGTCTCTCCATCTTTGGAGAGTGACAAAACTTGCTATGCCACAATAGGGCTTGAGTTGAGGAATGAAGTGGGGGTGCACCGGTGCAGTGTGTGCAAGGGTTTTGTTAGATAGATTAAAAGTACCCAATCAGTTTTCTCATATCTTTTATTTCAGAATAGTCCAAGAGAAATTGCTCATTGGCGTATAGAGTGGTGACTTTAATGTTGCTGAGTATATATTTTTGACCTTTTTATGGGTCAATAAAATTTTAAACAATGAATAATTTGATTTGGAAGTGGGTCAAATATTCAAAAAACATTTTTTCATGCTTTCAATGTTTGAATTTTGAATTTGAATGCTTCCATGGGGGCTTAATGCGCAAGTAATGACTAATTTATCATCCAATATTTATATGTAAAAGTATAAATAGTATATTTAAATTTATGGATATAAAACAATTAATTGTCTTTTTCTATTTTCTCTAGATATATATTTTGTATATTGTGGCCCCCAATTAGACTATATGCTGTGCTTATGACTTATGTTTAGTAAGGGTTATGTTTAGTAAGGGTAGGTAAGAATATCTAGAACCCTTTTGCAACTAGTTGAACAATCAATAATTCAGACCTCTGTGCATATAATGTACATGAAAAGGTCCAGTTTTTATTATTTCTAAATATAACGTAGCTCTTGCCTTCTAATATACAAAAAATGGTCTGTGTGTGTGTGCGTGTGTGTTTGTGTGTGATCGATTTTAGCAAAAACGGCTCAACCGATTTTCTTCGAATTTGCACCATTCAATCAGAAATTTTTCCGTGACGGTACATGCATCGTTGCTAAGAAATTGCTCGATGCTAAAGGGATTAAATATTCGAAAAACATGCTTTTTTGCAAAGGTCAAGCAGCTCTTTCGACTTGAAATGCATTGTAAAAATGCTAGCAGAAAAACTGACTGGTTGAATTCTAAATTCTAAAATGGATTGCATCACAATACACTTTATTTATCGTCTGTGTACTGGCTGAATTTGACACTCAATTGAATTGCGTCACAGCTTTGAGTGTAAAAGCATAGCGCAGTACCCAATTTATATTACGTAACCATTTGTTAACTTTCATAGACACTGGTACTGACTTGCCTAAGAAATTGATTATGTCATAACTGCTTCGTGTGACTTTTTACTCTACCTGACTTGGTGTGAGTGTTGAATTATATAAGTGGTACAAATTCACTGATAACTTCGATGAGAGCTAGCCTAGAGCTGAAGAGCTAGACTGCTAATGCAGCGACCTGGTTTCGAATCTAAGTAGTTTAAAAGTAGTAGTGTAAAATTTTTTATTAAAAGCTTTTATTAAATATTTAGTCCTTTAATAAAACATTTAGTCCTTTAATAAAACAAAACTTAGATTACTGCACTCGATAAGCCAAGGATTATTGCTCTTTATAAACCAAGGATTACTGCAATTGGAAAACAAAGGATTACTGCAATTGGAAAACAAAGGATTACTGCACTCGAGAAGCCAAGGATTATTGCTATTAATAAACCAAGGATTACTGCACTCGAGAAGCCAAGGATTATTGCTATTAATAAACCAAGGATTACTGCACTCGAGAAGCCAAGGATTATTGCTATTAATAAACCAAGGATTACTGCACTCGAGAAGCCAAGGATTATTGCTATTAATAAACCAAGGATTACTGCACTCGAGAAGCCAAGGATTATTGCTATTAATAAACCAAGGATTACTGCACTCGAGAAGCCAAGGATTATTGCTATTAATAAACCAAGGATTACTGCACTCGAGAAGCCAAGGATTATTGCTATTAATAAACCAAGGATTACTGCACTCGAGAAGCCAAGGATTATTGCTATTAATAAACCAAGGATTACTGCACTCGATAAGCCAAGGATTATTGCTCTTTATAAACCAAGGATTACTGCAATTGGAAAACAAAGGATTACTGCACTCGAGAAGCCAAGGATTATTGCTATTAATAAACCAAGGATTACTGCACTCGATAAGCCAAGGATTATTTCTCTTAATAAACCAAGGATTACTGCACTTGGAAAACCAAGGATTACTGCACTCGATAAGCCAAGTATTATAGCTATTAATAAACCAAGGATTACTGCACTTAGAAAACCAAAGATTACTGCACTCGATAAGCCAAGGATTATTGCTATTAATAAACCAAGGATTACTGCACTCGATAAGCCAAGGATTATTGCTATTAATAAACCAAGGATTACTGCACTCGAGAAGCCAAGGATTACTACTATTAATAAACCAAGGATTACTGCACTCGATAAGCCAAAGATTATTGGTCTTAATAAACCAAGGATTACTTCACTCCATAGCCAAGGATTACTGCGCTTGATAAGCTTGGCTACATGTATAGGATTATTTCTATCCAGGGATGCTTGCTATTTAGGAATTCTTGCTATGTGCAGGATGCTTGCTATCTGGAAGGATGCTTCTACATTATTTGGGGGATGCTTGCTATCTGGAAGGATGCTTCTACATTATTTGGGGGATGCTTGCTATCTGGGTGGATGCTTTTATCCGGGGGATGCTTCTATCCGGGGGATGCTTCTATTTGGGGGATGCTTGCTATCTGCAAGATGCTTGCTATCTGCAGATGCTTGCTATCTGGGTGGATGCTTGCTAGGAGTATTAGGGGATGCTTGCTATCTGGGTGGATACTTGCTAGGAGTATTAGGGGATGCTTGCTATCTGGGTGGATACTTGCTAGGAGTATTAGGGGATGCTTGCTATCTGGGTGGATACTTGCTAGGAGTATTAGGGGATGCTTGCTATCTGGGTGGATACTTGCTAGGAGTATTAGGGGATGCTTGCTATCTGGGTGGATACTTGCTAGGAGTATTAGGGGATGCTTGCTATCTGGGTGGATACTTGCTAGGAGTATTAGGGGATGCTTGCTATCTGGGTGGATACTTGCTAGGAGTATTAGGGGATGCTTGCTATCTGGGTGGATACTTGCTAGGAGTATTAGGGGATGCTTGCTATCTGGGTGGATACTTGCTAGGAGTATTAGGGGATGCTTGCTATCTGGGTGGATACTTGCTAGGAGTATTAGGGGATGCTTGCTATCTGGGTGGATGCTTGCTAGGAGTATTAGGGGATGCTTGCTATCTGGGTGGATACTTGCTAGGAGTATTAGGGGATGCTTGCTATCTGGGTGGATACTTGATAGGAGTATTAGGGGATGCTTGCTATCTGGGTGGATACTTGCTAGGAGTATTAGGGGATGCTTGCTATCTGCGGTTGTTTACTTTTGGAGGAGGGTGCTTGCTATCTGGGTGGATACTTGCTAGGAGTATTAGGGGATGCTTGCTATCTGGGTGGATACTTGCTAGGAGTATTAGGGGATGCTTGCTATCTGGGTGGATACTTGCTAGGAGTATTAGGGGATGCTTGCTATCTGGGTGGATACTTGCTAGGAGTATTAGGGGATGCTTGCTATCTGCGGTTGTTTACTTTTGGAGGAGGGTGCTTGCTACTGGGGGGATGCTTGCTATCTTGGGAATATTTTCTATTTAGGGGTAATGACTGTGATCTTTGTGAAAGCTATATTTTTTTGTCTGTTTGTTAATTTTAGAAAAAAAGAGATTCATAGCAAATATTATTGTCCATGACAATTTTAAATGAATAAGGTGATTTTTAAAAGTGATGAAGGACTTAGTTTTTAAGAAAATGTGCTTTTTCATTGATTTCCATAAACTATTTTTGCTTTGTTCTTATTGGGCGCCCCGAAGGGGGGCCACACTAGATTGCTTGGTTTAACTATTTTCTAACTGTTAAAGATTTTACTTTTCACTTGTTGTTAATTTTAGCTTCTTCAAATGTTGAGTCATTCTTGATTAGTTGTGCTACTAAAACAATTGGACAAGTCCAAATAACAATAAATTGTTTTTTGTATTTTTAATAGTTAGTCAAAAGCCTTGTCCTTTAAAAATTCTTAAAATGAAAAATGTTGTTTTCCAAGGAGACTTAATTCTATGGTATGTTGAAAAATATCTTAGTAAACCAAGATATTGCCACACCTAACTGCTTTTAAATCTATTATTGCATGGCAATTTGTTAATTTGTATTCTCAGTCTGCTTTGCCCAGCGGCTGGTTCAAAACAGAAAATTATCAACCTAGCAAACATACCTACTGCCTACTAACAGTAGCACGCGCGGTTACAGCAGTCATGACGGCTATTCGGCGCAACATTAAGAATGTGGTGCACAATTACTCCGACGCCAAAGTGAAGGTTCGTGAGGCCACCTCCAATGATCCGTGGGGTCCGTCCAGCACGCTGATGGCGGAGATCGCCGAGATGACCTACAATGTCATGGCCTACACGGAGATCATGTCGCTGATTTGGAAGCGCCTGAACGATAAGAACAAGAACTGGCGGCACGTGTACAAGGCCCTGGTGCTGCTGGACTACCTGGTGAAGACAGGCAGCGAGAAGGTGGCCCAGCAGTGCAAGGAGAATCTCTTTGTAATCCAATCGCTGAGGGATTTCCAGTTCACCGAGGAGGCCAAGGACTACGGACAGAATGTTCGCGAGAAGGCCAAGCAGCTGGTGGCGCTGCTCAAAGACGATGAGAAGCTGCGGACTGAGCGGGCCAGCGCTCTGCGCACCCGCGAGCGCCTTCACGCCAGCGGCATGATCGGCGGCGGCCGGCCCACAGTGTCGTCTGGCGCGACTGCCTACCGGAGGGCCAGCGCCGAGTACGCATCCGACCGGACCGGCAACGGTGGCCGAGGAGCTCCTGGTGAGCGCTTCCTGCATTTGAAGGGGTTAACCTGACTGTTTTAGGGCAATCTTTTTGGAAGATTTCCAGCGAATATCTTCTGGTGATTCTTCAACTCTAATCCTGGGGATTCCCTACTCTAATCCTTGGGATTCCCTACTCTAATCCTAGGGATTCCCTACTCTAATCCTTAAGATTCCCTACTTTAATCCTTGGGATTCCCTACTCTAATCCTTGGTGGGATTCCCTACTCTAATCCTGGGGATTCCCTAGTCTAGTTCTAGGGATTCCCTACTCTAATCCTGGGGATTCCCTAGTCTAATTGTAGGGATTCCCTACTCTAATCCTTGGGATTCCCTACTCTAATCCTGGGGATTCCCTAGTCTAATCCTGGGGATTCCCTAGTCTAGTTCTAGGGATTCCCTACTCTAATCCTGGGGATTCCCTACTCTAATCCTGAGGATTAACTCAGGAGATTAATCCTTGAGATTCCTATCTTGAATCTTAAAAAATTCTCTTCTTTAACCCTTCTAGGCCTTTATCTAAAATCTTAGAGAATTCCTATGAAAAATCAACATTTATTCTTTCCTGTTTCAATCCGTGCTCAGGCGGCGGCGGCGGCGGCGGCGGCGGCGGCGGCGGCGGCGGCGGCGGCGGCGGCGGCGGCGGCGGCGGCGGCGGCGGCGGCGGCGGCGGCGGCGGAGGCGAGGAGGACGTTGAGCTGGAGCTGGCGCTGGCCATCTCCAAGGAGGAGCACGCCGAAGAGCTAAAACGGCGCGAGGCCGAAGGTCTCAAAGATGACCTGAAGTTGAAGATGGCTCTCGAGGCTAGCAAGAAAGAAGTAGAGGTCCGTATAAGCCTTCTTTATTAATAAAAAACAGTTTTAACGTTATCAAAGCGTATCAATTATTAGCTTTTTCGTCTTTTTCATTTCCAGGATCGTAAAAAATCCGTTTCTGTAAGTCGCCAGAAGGTGAGACGGCTTGAATAGCGGTTGCCGTCAAGCCTGACAAATTGCTAATCTTTAGCTTATCGGTTAATCTGCTAGCAGTGCAGTGTGTGTTTAATCTAGTGCTTAAAGTACAGACAGAAGTATCAAAAGTACACACAATAAGCATATCGATCCATTAAAAAATTTCTAGTCGGGCGGCCTGGTCGACCTCATCGACACATCGCTGTCAGCCGCCCCGTCCAACGGTCCGGACCCCTGGGGCGCGCTGGCGGCCCCCTTGGCAGCCTCGGCCTGGTCCGATCCCTGGTCTGCGCCTCACGCGTCCGCGAGCAGCGCTGCACCCGGTTTGTCCCGCAGCATCTTTGCCCCTTTCTGGTTTGCTGAATCATCCACCTTCCAAATCTCCCATCCCAGATTCCCACGTTTTGGAAACTCCCATCCCCAGATCCCCATGCTAGAAAATTTACATCCCAGATCCTCATGTTGTGGAGACTCCCATCCCAGATCCCCATGTTGTGGAATCTCCCATCTCAGATCCCCGTACGTTGTGGAATCTCCCATCCCAGATCTCCGTGTTGTGGAGACTCCCATCCAAGATCCCCATGCTAGGAAATTCCTATCCCAGATCCCCATGCTGGGAAAATCCCATCCCATTCAGATCCCCATTTTGTGGAAACTCCCATCCCCAGATCCCTATGCTGGGAAAATCCCATGCTAGGAAATTCCCATCCCAGATCCCAATGCCAGCAAATTAACATCCCAGATCCCCATGTTTGAAAAAGTCCCAGTAATGCACTCATCAAATCCCCAACCTCCCCACCACCGCAGTGTCGAACCCGACCGCCTCGGATCCGTGGGCTTTCAGCGCCACGCCGTCGCAACCGCAGGCAGGCGGCGGCACTTTTGACTACGCTTTCGGATCGCCAGGTAAGAAAGAACCCAAAAAGATAAATATAAGTTTCGATACATATCGATAGGGTACATTAAGCTTGCCAATTGCCTGTGGCGGAAATCTCCAGACGAATTCTCCAAGTCTGCCACCAGCGACCCCAGGTCGGCCTCTTCAGCCGCTGCCGCGCCTGCCGGGTTTCCCGCTGCCGGCAGCGCCGCGGACTCCCAGCAACCGCCTCGCGCGAAGTCCGCGCACAGCTTCCTTGGCGACCATGGCAACCTGGTGAATCTGGACAGCTTGGTTGCGCAGCCTAAGGGTGAGTGCGATCCAATTCACCCACATTATCGGTGGGGTCACTATCACACTTCAGGGTTCACTGCTCCCGTTCACCCATTCTGGATGACCCCATGACCACATTCGCTAGGTTACATGAACTCATTCACCCTCATTCTCTGCGGGGTAGCCCAATGGCTCATGACCTCATTCAGCCACTTTCTCTGCGGGATAACCCACGGGTTAATGACCTCATTCAGCCACTTTCTCTGCGGGATAACCCAAGGGCTCATGACCTCATTCAGCCACTTTCTCTGCGGGATAACCCAAGGGTTAATGACCTCATTCAGCCACTTTCTCTGCGGGATAACCCAAGGGTTAATGACCTCATTCAGCCACTTTCTCTGTGGGATAACCCAAGGGTTAATGACCTCATTCAGCCACTTTCTCTGCGGGATAACCCAAGGGTTAATGACCTCATTCAGCCACTTTCTCTGCGGGATAACCCAAGGGTTAATGACCTCATTCAGCCACTTTCTCTGTGGGATAACCCAAGGGTTCATGACCTCATTCAGCCACTTTCTCTGCGAGGTAACCCAAGGGTTCATGACCTCATTCACCCACTTTCTCCATCTTGTCCCTGTGGCACTGTGCAGCCCCCGGGTGTTCTCCAAATCTTAAAAAATTGCCGCAATCAATTTCCCAACTCGCAGCTCCTCCTAAGCAGCCGTTCTCGGTTTTCGGTATGAAACTCGAACAGGCATTTTTGATAATCGGCAAATTTCATGCGCTCACAAATAAGTAGCCTCGGCTAACTCGCAGCATCTCAGCTCACTTCATCAGTTAAAAATATGGTATTTGTAGCTACCGAATCAGATTGACAAACCTTTTTAACTGTTCGTAACAGCAGTCCTGCCCCTTCTGTTAACCTCTAATACGTGCACAGGCCCCAAATCATTAGCCACGACAGGGGTTTCAGTTTCATTTAGCCGGATTAAATATCTCTTCATTTGGAGTTGCAGAACTGGTGCTGCACTGTCTACTATTAGTAGGGTGTTTTCAGGAATTTTTTAATTCTCGAATTTTCCCATGTCTTGTAGAATATTTCATATATGAATATAACGGATTTGCTTGCTTTTAACAATGCAAATTACAAACTGCTTTACAATAACTTAGCACTGATAAAATACTGTGCAATTATTAGCGCACTGAATTAACTTCGCCTTTTATGGAAATGGCTGCCTACATTTATTACTGTTACTGTGCATCTGGAGAAGTGCGTGTAAGCAGCTGTAGACAGAGACAGACAGACAGACAGACAGACAGACAGACAGACAGACAGGCAGGCAGGCAGGCAGGCAGGCAGGCAGGCAGGCAGGCAGGCAGGCAGGCAGGCAGGCAGGCAGGCAGGCAGGCAGGCAGGCAGGCAGGCAGGCAGATAGATAGATAGATAGATAGATAGATAGATAGATAGTCAGCAGGCAGATGGGACAGTCAGTCAGCAGACTCAGGCAGATGGCACAGACAGCAGGCAGATGGCACAGACAGCTGGCAGATGGCACAGGCAGATGGCACAGACAGCAGGCAGATGGCACAGACAGCAGGCAGATGGCACAGACAGCTGGCAGATGGCACAGGCAGATGGCACAGACAGCAGGCAGATGGCACAGACAGCAGGCAGATGGCACAGACAGCTGGCAGATGGCACAGGCAGATGGCACAGACAGCAGGCAGATGGCACAGACAGCAGGCAGATGGCACAGTCAGCAGGCAGATGGCACAGACAGCAGGCAGATGGCACAGACAGCAGGCAGATGGCACAGACAGCTGGCAGATGGCACAGGCAGATGGCACAGACAGCAGGCAGATGGCACAGACAGCAGGTAGATGGCACAGACAGCTGGCAGATGGCACAGTCAGCAGGCAGATGGCACAGACAGCAGGCAGATGGCACAGACAGCTGGCAGATGGCACAGGCAGATGGCACAGACAGCAGGCAGATGGCACAGACAGCAGGCAGATGGCACAGTCAGCAGGCAGATGGCACAGACAGCAGGCAGATGGCACAGACAGCAGGCAGATGGCACAGACAGCTGGCAGATGGCACAGTCAGCAGGCAGATGGCACAGACAGCTGGCAGATGGCACAGGCTGCAGGCAGATGGCACAGACAGCAGGCAGATGGCACAGACAGCAGGCAGATGGCACAGGCAGATGGCGCAGTCAGCAGGCAGATGGCACAGTCAGCAGGCAGATGGCACAGGCAGATGGCACAGTCAGCAGGCAGATGGCACAGTCAGCAGGCAGATGGCACAGGCAGCAGGCAGACCCAAGCTCACACCAAGCCGCAGTGCAACCCGATCCCGCGCTCCGCAGGCAGCACCAATCCGTTCGCGCCGGTGAGCCACGGGCCCAGCCACCCCAGCAACCCGTTCCACTCCACTCAGCCCGTGCAGCCGACTCTCTCCGAGCTGCAGCGCCGGGCTGCTTACGGCGGCGACACCGGGTTCGGCGTCAGCGGTAACGGCAGCGCCGGTGGCGTCCTTCCGCCTCCGCTGATCGAGGCGCCCCAGCAGCCGCCGCCGCAGCAGCCGCCGGCTTATCCGGCCGCCTTCAATCCCTGGGGCCAGCAGCAGCAGCCGCCAGCAGCCGCCGGCTACCCCAGCCACAACCCCTTCATGTAGCCCCTGGTGGGGAGAGGGGTTGAGAAGATTCTGCCAAGCTGGTTCGTTACGGTTTTTGTGTGTCTGCATATATATATTCTAGATAGAGCTCTGCTTGATGTCCCTGCGGTCTCTGTCGGAGATCTTCGCGTTCGGGCTGTCTGAGCGCTTTGGCGCCGCCACCTACCCATATTTCAGATTTTAGATCCCCTACCCTACCAAAGTCCGGTTTTAGGTCCGCTACCCTCCTAAAGTCCGGTTTTAGGTCCGCTACCCTCCTAAAACCTAATTTTAGGTCCACTACCCGCCCAAATCCATATTTTAGGTCCGCTACACACCCAAAACTCTATTTTAGGTCCGCTACCCTCCCAAAGTCCGATTTTAGGTCCGCTACCCTCC
Organism: Macrostomum lignano; assembly: GCA_002269645.1. Classification (NCBI taxonomy): domain Eukaryota; kingdom Metazoa; phylum Platyhelminthes; family Macrostomidae; genus Macrostomum; species Macrostomum lignano. Next base: position 72,784 of record NIVC01002297.1, read on the forward strand.
CAAAGTCCGATTTTAGGTCCGCTACCCTCCATAAACCCGATTTTAGATCGGCTACCCTCCTTAAACCCGATTTTAGATCGGCTACCCTCCCTAAACCCGATTTTAGATCGGCTACCCTACCAAAACCCGATTTTAGATCGGCTACCCTACCAAAACCCGATTTTAGATCGGCTACCCTCCCTAAACCTGATTTTCGATCGGCTACCCTCCCTAAACCCGATTTTAGATCGGCTACCCTCCCTAAACCCGATTTTAGATCGGCTACCCTCCCTAAACCCGATTTTAGATCGGCTACCCTCCCAAAACCCGATTTTAGGTCCGCTACCCTCCCAAAACCCGATTTTAGATCGGCTACCCTCCATAAACCCGATTTTAGATCGGCTACCCTCCCTAAACCCGATTTTAGATCGGCTACCCTCCCTAAACCCGATTTTAGATCGGCTACCCTACCAAAACCCGATTTTAGATCGGCTACCCTCCCTAAACCTGATTTTCGATCGGCTACCCTCCCTAAACCCGATTTTAGCTGCACCACCCTCCCAAATAATTTAGGTCTGCCCCCCTCCCCAACCGGGACCCGAGACTGAGTCTCTAATTGACAGAGCTCAGCATCCTCCAGCTGCCCCATCAAAGTTTTATTTTAATCCGTTTTCACCTGCAGCGAAGAAGTTCTTGCGTTATTTTTTGTAACTTCCTTTTGCGTGCGGCATCATTAGCTGACCGCGATAATGATACACATTTGTAGCGTTAATATGCTCATTTATTCCGCCTAATATTTGTTGTTCAATTGCCAGACAAGCCCTTGGTAGTGTTTAGCATCCCTATTAGTCTATGCAGGTGCGTTCTCGCGAGTTTCAGGCTTGTAGAATTGTTATATTGATGAATCATACAGTAAAGCTTTACAAACTTAACACACGGAACCATATATCTCTGGCTCTCACCGACTCTGTTCTGCTTTATTGTGCGCTTTTTCACTTTTACACAGGCCGGCTTAAGCAGAACAAAAAATAGAGTTGAACTGCAAAAGTAATCTTTTTAATCTGACTTTCTTACTGTAAATTTATTTACTACTTGTTAGTTTCCTAGTAGTACCTTCGGTATTTCGGTAGCAAACCTGACGCTAACTATAAAAATCTGCGATTTATAAAATCAGGACTCTTCAGTTCATAGAATCAAATATCTACCATTTAGAATCAGAAATCTGCAGTTTAGAATCAGAAATCTGCAGTTTAGAATCAGAAATCTGCCGTTCAAAATCAGAAATCTGCAGTTCAGAATCAGAAATCTGCAGTTTAGAATCAGAAATCTGCCGTTCAGAATCAGAAATCTGCAGTTTAGAATCAGAAATCTGCAGTTTAGAATCAGAAATCTGCCGTTCAGAATCAGAAATCTGCAGTTTAGAATCAGAAATCTGCAGTTTAGAATCAGAAATCTGCAGTTTAGAATCAGAAATCTGCAGTTTAGAATCTGAAATCTGCAATTTAGAATCAGAAATCTGCAGTTTAGAATCAGAAATCTGCACTTTAGAATCAGAAATCTGCCGTTTAGAATCAGAAATCTGGAGTTTAGAATCAGAAATCTGTAGTTTAGAATCAGAAATCTGCAGTTTAGAATCAGAAATCTGCAGTTTAGAATCAGAAATCTGTAGTTTAGAATCAGAAATCTGCAGTTTAGAATCAGAAATCTGTAGTTTAGAATCAGAAATCTGCAGTTTAGAATCAGAAATCTGCAGTTTAGAATCAGAAATCTGCAGTTTAGAATCAGAAATCTGCCGTTTAGAATCAGAAATCTGCAGTTTAGAATCAGAAATCTGCAGTTTAGAATCAGAAATCTGCCGTTTAGAATCAGAAATCTGGAGTTTAGAATCTGAAATCTGCAATTTAGAATCAGAAATCTGCAGTTTAGAATCAGAAATCTGCCGTTCAGAATCAGAAATCTGCAGTTTAGAATCAGAAATCTGCAGTTTAGAATCAGAAATCTGCAGTTTAGAATCAGAAATCTGCAGTTTAGAATCAGAAATCTGCCGTTCAGAATCAGAAATCTGCAGTTTAGAATCAGAAATCTGGAGTTTAGAATCTGAAATCTGCTGTTTAGAATCAGAAATCTGCAGTTTAGAATAAGAAATCTGCAGTTTAGAATCAGAAATCTGCCGTTCAGAATCAGAAATCTGCAGTTTAGAATCAGAAATCTGCAGTTTAGAATCAGAAATCTGCAGTTTAGAACCAGAAATCTGCAGTTTAGAATCAGAAATCTGCAGTTTAGAATCAGAAATCTGCAGTTTAGAATCGGAAATCTGCAGTTTAGAATCAGAAATCTGCAGTTTAGAATTCTAGTATAAAGAATTCTAAGAATTCGCAGAGAATTATCTGCGCCTTTTGAGCAATTTCTTAATTTGCGACATGCAGCTGAACCTCAAGGATTTTTCTCCCATGTTGACATTATCGATTGATTGATTGTCCTTTACAAGAAACAGAAAGCTGGATTTTATTAATGTCTACTATTAGTAACACTGTTGACAGTAGCGTCACTTCAGTAGTATTATTGGTATAATTGTGCAGCAATCCAACAGATGCTGTCCCACTCGCTCAATCAATGCTAAAACTCTTGTACTTCTGCTAACTTTTATAATGCGTTATTGTTTAACGTTTCGTAATTGAGAACCTCAGACTAAACTGAAACAAATACTTATTTATTTATTCGCGAAATAGATACATGCGGCTGAGCAGCTGTTTAAATTTGTAGTATCTATTGTTCCGCATAAACAATTATCGGTTTCGTTTTTACCGCCATATGAAACTGTTGTCATTCTGGGTGTTTCAGTTGTTGACTTTCATTTTCGTTCACGCGGTTTGACCTTCATGCATAACTTGACTGCTTTCTGTCTGTTGGTCTGTATCCTATCTCGCTCTGTTTCAATAAAAGTACATAAAAGTACACTCACTGTCCTCTCTCCTGTAAACATTAGAAGAATAATCACAGATTACCACTTGTAATCATTTCAAAAACTTGTTCTCAAAGAAAAATCCCAGAACTCTCAAATTTGTAAAAGCAGTCGTCCGCATATTGCAATTTCTGTTAATAGTCGTATCTTTCAAATCTAACACACATGTAACTTTATGAAAATGGATAAATAATATTCACCGCAATGTCACAGCAAAGGTAGTATGCAAGTAATGATTACTCGTAATAGAAGTTCTAAATTGAGACTCGAATTGAAAATACCTGCAGATAATGACTGAGCATGCGGCCGTGTAAATACGTGTACATGTGATACGTGTAGATGCATATCATATATATTACTGTTCATTTACAGAGCATGCTTAGTCATTAGAGCTTTCTAAAATTTGTGAATAAAATAAAAACTAGTCTCTAGACCTTTATAATACTTTTCCGTTAAATAGTGTTCTTCTCACTGACACGGCAGCCATTGGACACCCCCACCAATCTGATCCAATCTAGCTTCAACCCCCGCAGCACCCACCCCACTCCCTCTCCCAGTGATTCAACCCCTGCAGCACCCACCCCACTCCCTCTCGCAGTGATTCAACCCCTACAGCACCCACCCCACTCCCTCTCGCAGTGATTCAACCCCTGCAGCACCCACCCCACTCCCTCTCGCAGTGATTCAACCCCTACAGCACCCACCCCACTCCCTCGCAGTGATTCAACCCCTGCAGCACCCACCCCACTCCCTCTCGCAGTGATTCAACCCCTACAGCACCCACCCCACTCCCTCTCGCAGTGATTCAACCCCTACAGCACCCACCCCACTCCCTCTCGCAGTGATTCAATCCATACAGCACCCACCCCACCCCCTCCTCGCCGCAATTCAACTCTCGCACAGCACCATAACATTCATTCATGCACAGTACGTATGTATTGTAAACTATTTATTGTGCAAAAGCAAATCAAATCATCCCATGACGGCCTCAGCCACCGGCCCGCTCGGCATCGGGACTATGATGTTCGCCACTGCAGACACGGTGGAGCTTTCAGTGGCCTGCAGCTGGTCGCTGCCGCCATCGTCCAGGCCGCCGGAACCGCCGTCTGCCACAATTGGCAGCACATTATCCTCGAAGCATTTATCCACATTGCCAGGGGGAAAGTACAGCGCCACAACTACATTGGTGACTGTCATTGGATAGTCGCTGTCGGTGTCTTCAGCCTCAGGCTGGCTGTCGGAGTCCGCCTGCGAAAGCGACTGCCGAGCTGAGGTCACCACCGTGGCACCGGCGATGCCCAGCAGGCGGCTGGCTCGCCAAACCAGCTGGGTAAAATGGCCTGGGTTCGAATTTGGAAATACTTTATGTACCACAGAGTACGGAATGAAATTTTAAACAGGACAGAGCTGGGGTGTTTATCAGAATGGGAAAACGGGTTTATCAGAGCGGGTACCTGCATGAATATAGACCGGTGTTTATCAGGATGAAACCAAGTGTTTATCAGGACGGTTAGGTTGGGTGTTTCTTACCACAGGTGACGGGATACAGGTGTTTAGAAAAAAGAGGACAGGCGTTTATCAAGAAGGGCAGTTGGATACCGATGTGTTTATCAGAACGAGCAGTTAAGTACCGAAGTGTTTATCAAGAAGGGTATTTAGGTACCGAGGTGTTTACCAGGATGGGTAGTTGGGTACCGAAGTGTTCATCAGGATGGGTAGTTGGGTACCGAAGTGTTCATCAGGATGGGTAGTTGGGTACCGAAGTGTTTATCAGAACGAGCAGTTGAGTACCGAAGTGTTTATCAGGGTGGGTAGTTGGGTACCGAGGTGTTCATCAGGAAGGGCAGTTGGGTACCGAAGTGTTCATCAGGATGGGTAGTTGGGTACCGAAGTGTTCATCAGGATGGGTAGTTGGGTACCGAAGTGTTTATCAGAACGAGCAGTTGAGTACCGAAGTGTTTATCAGGGTGGGTAGTTGGGTACCGAAGTGTTCATCAGGATGGGTAGTTGGGTACCGAAGTGTTTATCAGAACGAGCAGTTGAGTACCGAAGTGTTTATCAGGGTGGGTAGTTGGGTACCGAGGTGTTCATCAGGAAGGGCAGTTGGGTACCGAGGTGTTTATCAGAACTTTAGACTAAGGCTCCGGGTAGTTTACCATGACGACAGCCTCACCTGTACCGTCCTGCGGTTGCGGCAATTCGAAATTGTACCCGGGATCGGAGCACTCGGCGTACCACATCTGTGTGGCCTCCGAGCCTGCGGGAAGCGAGTTATATTAATACAGAGTGGAATAAATATACGTATGCATACTCGTACGCTTTTATAATGGTATTTAAGATGGTCACGCCTCTTTATAAAAGCGTAATTTTCTGATTAAAGAACACCAATTCCCTGCTGCCCCATAAAGTTCGCCACTGGAGGAAGCAGTGCAACTGCAGAGGTACGAATTGCAGGTTGAAAGGTACCAGCGCTGTCTAAAGCACTTGGCGTTTATTTGATTACAATGCAAACACACAATCTCCCTCTGCCAATCTCTTCATTCTTATTGCAGTGCGCGATTCCCCAGTGCCGGTTAAAAGTGCACGAGCCCTAACCCTCCTGGCTCATTCTTCCTCAGGAAGGGAAACTGTCTGCCCGAATGGCACTGAAGGCCGGTTTTCAGCCTTCCTTCACCGATTGTTTTGCACTGTTTGGACTGAGAGTGACTTCTGGGTGGGCCCCGTAACTCTTCCCTCGAACAGATTGGCTGCTGCACCGCCGTGTGACGTCAGCTGCCCGGATTTGCGGCTGTTTGCTACGTTTTCCGTGTTCTAATCGTGCACTGTTAGCTAATATTGTAGCTTGGAGAAGGCGGAGAGTCCCAGTTGGTGAGATTCTTAATCTCACACTGGGAAAAAATCCCAATCATTTAGATGCGAAAAGGGTTGAACTCCGATTCGATCTTAATCCTAACTGAGATGAAATTCCAATCGATCTCGATCCTAACTGGGATAAAATCCCAATCGACCTTGATCCTAACTGGGATAAAATCCCAATCGACCTTGATCCTAACTGGGATAAAATCCCAATCGACCTTGATCCTAACTGGGATAAAATCCCAATCGACCTTGATCCTAACTGGGATAAAATCCCAATCGACCTTGATCCTAACTGGGATAAAATCCCAATCGACCTTGATCCTAACTGGGATAAAATCCCAATCGACCTTGATCCTAACTGGGATAAAATCCCAATCGACCTTGATCCTAACTGGGATAAAATCCCAATCGACCTTGATCCTAACTGGGATAAAATCCCAATCGACCTTGATCCTAACTGGGATAAAATCCCAATCGACCTTGATCCTAACTGGGATAAAATCCCAATCGACCTTGATCCTAACTGGGATAAAATCCCAATCGACCTTGATCCTAACTGGGATAAAATCCCAATCGACCTTGATCCTAACTGGGATAAAATCCCAATCGACCTTGATCCTAACTGGGATAAAATCCCAATCGACCTTGATCCTAACTGGGATAAAATCCCAATCGACCTTGATCCTAACTGGGATAAAATCCCAATCGACCTTGATCCCAACTGGGATAAAATCCCAATCGATCTCGATCCTAACTGGGATAAAATCCCAATCGACCTTGATCCTAACTGGGATAAAATCCCTATTGATCCTCAACTGGGATGAAATCCCAATCGCTCTCGATTCCAACTGGGATAAAATCCCAATCGACCTTGATCCCAACTGGGATGAAATCCCAATCGACCTTGATCCTCAACTGGGATGAAATCCCAATCGCTCTCGATTCCAACTGGGAAAAAAATCCAAATCGATCTTGATCCCAACTGGGATGAAATCCCTATAGATCCTCAACTGGGATGAAATCCCAATCGATCTCGATTCCAACTGGGAAAAAAATCCAAATCGATCTTGATCCCAACTGGGATGAAATCCCTATTGATCCTCAACTGGGATGAAATCCCAATCGCTCTCGATTCCAACTGGGATAAAATCCCAATCGATCTTGTTCCCAACTGGGATAAAATCCCAATCGATCTTGTTCCCAACTGGGATAAAATCCCAATCGATCTTGTTCCCAACTGGGATAAAATCCCAATCGATCTTGTTCCCAACTAGGATAAAATTCTAATGTCGATCTCGATCCCAACTGGGATAAAATTAGTTGACGATAGTTCGGAGTCTGAGGCCCAATCAGTGAAGAGGACTGTCAGCTACAATCCACATCATTTCTCTGTAGTTTTCCTGCTGCATCCAGGGTAGTCGGGACAGAAAGGCGAACAGCGGAAATGAACCGGTTGTAAAAAAATTAGTTTTACTTTTTAAGTGCAAGCGCGGGGCTCGAAGAAACTCGTCAAGATTGTTTTTGTCAATTCAATCTCCGTGCGTCCTTTCTGCCCTGGGGGTGCACGCGGGGCTTTGTGGCTCGCTTTCAGCTGACCGCAGTTCTGGGAAGCTTGCGGATTTCGGCAGAAGTTTGAAACTCTGACGGGGGGACAAAAGCAGGAAAGAGAAAATCGGATATGTTTTTTCGGTGCATGCAGGGGTCGACTTTCGCCGAGGTCAAGTAGAACTGTTTTAAGCTAAAGAGAAAACCATTTAGTTTCCCGTGGACGGCAAAATTGAAGCTGCAATGAAACCGCAGTCGTTTGAATACCAAAAATACGCGCTCGACTTCTTAATCAGTTTCTCTAAATCATATCCATTAGCTCTTACTTGGGATCTACTTAACTTGCACCGCTGACGGCGAATGCATTCGTAGGTTTGAATTTCGTTCTCTTACTAGCAGAGGGTCCTTTTAGAATCCCAGGTGGGGTTACAGCCCACCCCAGCTCACCCGAGAGCGGCTGCGGCCCTCCGGCCCAGCAGGTGGCCACCCGGTAGGCGATGGCCTCTCCCGCGTGGATGCCCCGGTGGAACAGCCGCACCTGCCGGTCGCTGTGCCGGAAGTTGCCGCCGGCCGCTGCGGCTTCGGCCAGCGCCGCCGCCATCTGGCAGAGCCGGCGGCAGAGGCGCAGCGGCCTGGCGCTGTGCAGCAGTCGGAGCCGGTTGTGCTCGGCGAGACCTTCCACCTCCAGGCGGCTCCAGGCGTCCTCGGTGGCCTCGGGATCGCCGGGCTGCAGAGCGTCCTCGCTGGCCAGCAGCTCCCTGGGCAGCTCGTAGTTCGGCAGCGTCCAGCCGCTGTCGTGCATCGAGAAGCCGCGGATGATGCTTACTGTTCGGCGCAGCTTCTTCCGGCCGCTCTGGGCAGCCGCGGCGGCCGCCCGTCGCGAATGAATTCGCTGCTCAGACATCCCGTATGCTGCTGTGGTTTGGTAGAAAAATTCTATTTGCACATTGCTTTAGAGTTGTGCTGGGGAGATTTATTGAGCATCAGTGCGTCCGACCTTGGGTCCGATTCTACGAGTACGGTGGAGCTGCAGTCACGCATGTAGCCTGGGGATTTTGGGATTTACGCTTACGAGGGCTCACAACTTCCAAGGCTCACAGTCATGCAAATTACTAGACGATGGGAACACGAGTTGTGTGCCCAGGGTCCGCATCTTCACTGACCTTCTCGCTGTTGTAAGTTGCGCCAGCAGCCACAGTTTCCCACAGATACACTCTTTAGAGTCATATAAAAGTTTTTTTATCGAATGCTGCTTGAGCTGGCAAACAGACTCACTCAGTGACTCAAGTACATGTGGAGCTTAACTCAAAAGAAACTTACATTTAGATTTACTTTCCAAAGGAAGAGCGTGCAGACGTGCAGAGAAGGAGGAGTCCGGATGCCCTCAGCTCGACTCTGACTGCATACCGGTAGAGCTGAGCCAATACAGCTGAGCCAAATTTTGCTGCGATTTATATGCAGACACTGCGGACACAGCGGGAGATCCGTGAGGAAATCTCCCTTGAGCGAATTGATTCCCCCCAATCCAACAGAGGTTTTTGGGGATAACTATTGGCTCCCAATATCGGGGGATTTAAAAGGAAGGCTGAAACCAACGGAAATCTTTGCTTCGTTCGTCCCTCCCTTTGCGGCATCTGCCTCTCAGGTGGCGATCTGGGACGGCAACGGATGACGAAAAGGGGAGGCTGCAGCTGAAGCGAGCAAAGTTGAAAGAATAGAAAAAAGCTGGGCTTTGCCGCCACTCCGCAGCCGGAAACCTCAGCTGCTGGTACAGCATTAATCCATTTCATGGCGGTAAACAGAAGCTTCTGCACCCGGCGGATGGATTTTAAACCAAGGGAAAAAGCAGCAGCAGCTCTGCAAGACAATTTATGGCAAGACATGAAATTACCGGGCGCGGATTAAACCGCAGTCAAACTATATACAAAAATTAATTAAAAAGCAGCTTCAACTGCGCATGTAGGTCCAAAATCGAGTTTGATTACTTCAGTTACAGCAGGGTCAGTAAATTGACTTAATTACATGTAACAGCTTCCACAGAAAGCTTCCAAGTTTTATAATTCCAAACACTGTGGGGGGTATAAGCCGTAAAGTTTTAATCAACTGCCCGCTCCGATGCTCAACTTGAAACTCTGAATTTCCCAGTACCTGACGACAGAATGCAAGGGCCTCTATGCACCATATGCGAGCGCGTGTTCGTGCCTGCATACAGTATTGACGCGCTTGTATGTTCTCGGGAGTCAGCGGATTGGCAGAATTGCCTTCAGCTAGCTCTGTTTGTGGAACGATCTCGCCAAAAGCTTAGTGCGAGCGTAAAATAAAGTTAGGGCCGCCGTGTGTGTGCGTGCGTACGTATCCGCACACTTGTGTGCCTGCTCAGGGGAGTCGGCGGAATGGGCAGTAATGCCTCTCGCCGGTTGTGCCTATGTCGCTTAAAGTGCGCCAGGGTGCACACAACCCCCTGCCTCTAATAAAAAAATAATACCCAAACGCTTTTTGTACTTGGCTGCTTTTCAGGGATTTTTCCAAAGTCAATGTTTTTTTAATGCTGCCGAGTACTAATTAACGTAAACACGGTGCCTCATGTGCTCCAATATCTAGTATACAGGATGATCTACATGTAGTTACCAGCTGCAAGTGCAAGAGAAAAATCGAAGCCACAAACGGACGGGACTTGAACGGACTTCATTATATTATTTTACACTGGGGTACCTCCCTTGTACCTGTGTTTATACACCACCAGCGACTGCACTGTCTACAGTACGAATCATGCCAAAGTGCATTTCGATGTTTAATCAAGTGCTGGCCAGGGGTCTGGGGGAGGAGATACGGTTAAATTAAAAGGCAGTCAGCATTAGGATTAGACTGATGGCAAGATTGATCCTCCAGCCCGATTGAAAATCCGTCGGCACTCCGAGTGCCGATCGGCACTGCCTGTCGGCAGTCAGGGTCGATTTGACTGCCGATCGGCACTCAGTATCGGCACTGAGTGCCGACCGGGTAGTGCCGACTGTCGGCACTACCCATCGGCACTGCCCGTCGGCACTGCCCAGTAGTGCCGACATGTCGGCACTACCCGTCGGCACTGCTCGTCGGCACTACCCGTCGGCACTGTCGATATGTCTTTATCTGTCCCCATGTTCTCTTAATTTTCTATGCGTCTAATTTCATGCTATTTTGGCAAAAGTGTCCCACACAAAATAAATCAGGAACTGCATTGGCTAAAGTATCCAACAAAGCCCACGCTTCAATATGCGACGTTTCGATTCATAGCGACCCTTCATTGATTTTGTTGCAAACGTTATACGGCATTGGCGGATAGAAGTCGTACAGAGATGTAGCAGATATTGCCATGAATTCAGGTTGTGAGCAAAGGCTACTACCGACATGACTTTGTAACAGTTTGTACGACTTTGTGGTAGTTCTGTTTGTAGGATTTTGTAGCCCTTGTAGGACTTTGTGTGACTCTTTGTAGGACTTTGTGAGACTCTTTGTAGGACTTTGTGAGACTCTTTGTAGGACTTTGTGAGACTTTGTAGGACTTTGTGTGACTCTTCGTAGGACTTTGTGAGACTTTGACAGTAAGACTTATGCAATACAGCTTTTACATCATACACTTGGGTCCTGAACGGGACTGGGACTGTCTCAGTAGAAAGGGTGTTCTAATGGCATGTATAGATCTAGAGCATAGGAGCATGGGGCATAGAGCATGTATTGATGATACGTATGGCTTTAGACAACTTGAAAGACAATCCAACAACATGGATATTTTTTAAAGCTGTAGTTTCGCAATACCATCTGACATGTCTCCCATGCGCATATCCTCTAGCGCATTTCAGCCAGCTGCCAAAAGTCTTCGTGGCAATGGACTTTGCCAAACATATCAAAGCGCGCGACCGTAAGAGAAAGCTGGAGGCAGTCTGTCGGTCCGATCGGCGTGCAGCTGCAGCTGCAAGTAAGTGCATGCGTGTGCTGCAGTTTGGCCAAGCCGCAGCATCTAGTTCGATGCAAGGTGCAGCTAACCATGACGAGGACGATGCCGGTGGTGTTGCCTCATCTGACGGTCCTGCTGAGCTTTTCAGCTCTAGCTCTGACTGCAGTTCCGACCGCGGCTCCGAACGTGGGTCTGACCGCATCTCCGATAGAGCCCCTGGCTGCGGATCCGACTGCGGCTCCGAACGTGGGTCTGACCGCAGCTCCGATGGAGCCTCTGGCCGCGGATCCGACTGCGGCTCCGAACGTGGGTCTGACCGCAGCTCCGATAGAGCCCCTGGCCGCGGATCCGACTGCGGCTCCGAACGTGGGTCTGACCGCAGCTCCGATAGAGCCCCTGGCCGCGGATCCGACTGCGGCTCCGAACGTGGGTCTGACCGCAGCTCCGATGGAGCCTCTGGCCGCGGATCCGACTGCGGCTCCGAACGTGGGTCTGACCGCAGCTCCGATGGAGCCTCTGGCCGCGGATCCGACTGCGACTCCGAACGTGGGTCTGACCGCAGCTCCGATGGAGCCTCTGGCCGCGGATCCGACCGCAGTCCTGACCCCAGCGATGCGACGTCTGATGATGACGGTGATGACGTAAGGCTTGCATTGTACTGTTGAAGGCTGGCACTCGTGCGTATACGTGGCTGATGTGATCCTGCCTGCAAATATCAGTTAGCACTCAGCAAACTTAAGCACGCAATGTTCATCGGCTGCCTAGAACCAATCTAGTTATGATTCCCTCCTTCCTCCCCTTCCTACCCTTTCTCTTCCATCCGCCAGGGTGCGCTATGGGACGACGTCATCGAGGAATCCGCTGACAGTGTCAACGGTGATGGCGGTGCTGGCGACGGGGCTGGCGGTGCTGGCGACGGGGCTGGCGGTGCTAGCGGTGCTGTCGACGAAGGGGCAGCCCATGGCGGCGACGACGGCGTTGTTCACATCGCGCCAGGGTTTCTGCAACCGGTGCATCGCACAATGCCGCACCTGTCATACGCCACTTTGGCAGTGTACGGAGAGCTCCTAGCCGAGAAGCACAAGTTGTCGCGAAACGCCACGGCGGACCTGCTGCTTTACACGAAGCTCGCGCTTCCCCCAGACGCCGTGTTTGCCGACAACCCGTACCGCCTGCGACGGTTTCTGGAGTCCTGCAACTCCCTGCGCTCCGAACGACTTCTTTTTTGTCCTAGGTGCAGCCGGCCCCTGGTGGAGGCCCTTCCACTGACCTGCGAACCCTGCGGAAAGCAGTTTTCGTCAGTGGACCGCGTCGCCAAGGTCTGGCGGATGGATGTGCGAGCCCAGCTACGGCAGCTCATTGAGCGCTGCGGCCTGTTGTCGGTCGTCTCCTTCCCCGCGGACGTCACGCGGCGGCCGGGTGGTCTGAGCTTGTGGCAAAGCACGGCATACTCGGCCTTTACGCACCTCATTGACAAGGCCGCTCGCTCAGATCTGACGGTCACGGTCAACATCGATGCATTTTCCGTGTTCAGCCGGGCGGTGTACAACATCTGCCCCGTGTACCTTACCGTGAATGAGGTCCCCGACCACATGCGAGCGCGCTTCACGGTGGTCTGCGCTCTGTGGGCCTGCAGGAACAAGGTGAGCGTGGACGCCTTCCTGCCGTGGCTGGTGGCCCAGCTGAACAGCCTTCGCATCGAGGGTGTTATGTTCCGCACAGGTGGTGGACGAGACGGCACGCGTGGCGGCTGCATCCGCTTCCATCCGCTCCTCTTCGTGCTTGACGCGCCTCAGAGGGTTGAGGTGACTGGGTTACAGCACTGCTCAGCAGTGTACGGCTGCGATCACTGTTACACCGTGACTCTCCATGATGCCGACCGCGGAGGAAATGCGCGCATTTTCCCATGCGAGCTTTCGGCCGACGCGCTGCAAGCAGCATCCGACGCCGGTTGCACACGGCCGCGGTACCGGGCATTGCAGGACACCATCCTCCTGGCGACCACGATTCCGGCGGGCGCAGGCCACAACCTCGGCGTCGTCAGGCTGTCTCCTCTTCATCGGCTGCAGGGCTTCGACTTCATCACCTCCTGCCCGCCCTGCTACCTCCATCAGTGCCTCGTCGGCGTTGTCGGTTGGCTGCTGCGGCAGCACTTTCTGCCCGTCGGCAAGCGACCTGACAAGATGGCCGAGAACCCGGACTTGTCCCGCCATGTGGCTGAAGTGGACGCCAAGGCGGCCAGTATTCGAGTGCCTGCGTCGCACCAGCGGGGCCCTCGCACCCTGGCGGACCTCGGCCACTTCCGCGGGCACGAATTTGAGTGCTGGCTGTTGGTGTACGGCCCCATGGTTCTCGGCGACACGCTGGGACCGTTCTATTACAATCAACTGCTGCTCCTGTCCTCTTCCATCTTCTGGCTGTCTCTGGAGAACTGCCCGCTGACGGAAGTTACTCGTGCAGCGAAGACCCTGCGAGTATTCTACGCCAGCCTGAAGGATGGGTTTTCGCCGGCCGCCATGACCTACAATGCCCACCAGGTCTGTGAGCACCTCGTTCCCGCAGCCTTTCTCTTCGGACCCGTGTGGCGCACCTCCGCCGGCCTGTTCGAGTCTCTGCACTACGGCCTCAAAACGCGCGTCAAGGGCGCCAGGTTCGTCGGTGATCAGGTACGCAGAGAGACCCTTTTCTCTAATTAGAAAAATATAGTATAATGGCATCTACGCCTCTATATTCTACTCACTAGTAGTCAGTACGTATGCAGGATGCCCACTCTTGTATCGCACTAGAAACCCACCCCCTGGGTTATCGTGGTATATATAATTACAAAGGTTCCCCCTTGATACCATGTTCCCCTCCGAGGGCTTGCGTTGCTGCATCAGACCGTTACCTAACTTGCAACGGGCGCCTCCCACCCTTCATTTCACTCAGGTGCACTCTGCCATCAGACGGCAATTCAGCAGGCGTGCCGTCATGCACCAGTTGGGCCTGGCCTCGCCCTTTGCGGCCCGTGGATTCCTTCAGGGTGTCCAAGAGACCATGGCCGACGGGACCAGGGTGTACACCAAGCTACATGACGACGAGTTCCGCTGGGCTCTGTTGACCAACGGATGGCGCATTGAGCGCTACTTGCCCGCGCTACAGCACCAGCGGTCCCTGTGCTGCTTCGTCGCCTTCGCCGCCAGTGACGACGGTGTCCAACTGGCTTTCGGTCGCGTCGACGCCATCCGCAGGTCCCCCACCCGCGGGACTGCAATCCTGATGGTGCGTCGCCTTCGTACCGTCTGCCTTCTGGACCCGGAATACTACATCTCGGGCGTCGCACAGAACGACGGCTGCCGACTGAGGCACATTCAGCGCGTCGTCGACAACCCATTCGGCGACATCGGCGGCATGCACTTCTGTCTCCCCGTGGTGGACGTGCTTGGCACATGCTGTGTAACTGACACCCACATAGCTTTCCTCCCGCACGTGCAAACCTCCTTCGCCGCCTAGTGGGCGGGCGGCAAGTGCCGAAGATTTGCCGAACAAGTGTGTCAGACAACTGCAATCCATGTCTAGTGTCTCCGACTGTCCGCAGCCCGACTTCTGTCCATCCCGTATTCTCACATTTACTCCGACGAGGACAAGTGTGTAGATCAGTGTGTACACCTCGTCGCGGATTCCATTGAATTTTTTCTGCCTAAAAGGAATCTGCTGTGCAGGGCAGATTCTTGGGTCTGAATCTGCCCTGCAGGGCGGATTCCGTAGCGTTGAACTGCGTGGAACGCGCACACTGCGCGAGCTGAAGAAGTTCCGTGGGCACGAATCCGAAATATGGCTGATTGCCTATGCGCCCATCGTTCTGCAGGACTGCTTTCATGACTTGTGTATGAAGTCGGAACACGGTAGGATTCTAAGGCAGTATCGCCAGAGGGGAAATGGCTTCCCGATGCATGGGCACAAACAGAGAGAGACGAACCTTGGGGAGCGAAGGCTCCCAAGGCTAGTATATTTATGGGGTCTCGGCCCCCTCAAGTCCAACAGTGAGTAACGCACTAGAACAGGCCTCAGCAGGCATGGGGGCTGGGTCTTGGGTCTTGGGCCGTAGTGGCCGGGTCTGGGTCTGGGGAAGAGCGGCTGGGTCTTGGATGAAGAAGAGAGAGAGAGAGAGAGAGAGAGAGAGAGAGAGAGAGAGAGAGAGAGAGAGAGAGAGAGAGACAAAGAGATAAAGAGCAGTCAGGGGTTGCGGGTAGAGTTGGAGCTCCTCCAAAGCAGGGGTAGCCCGGGGAGCCGTCCCGCCAGACCCCAGGCCACCACAACTGCCTTCCGGACGACTACTGTCATCACCTGCTTCTGCTGTCGGCCTCTCTGCTGTCTCTTCTTAATGCTTTTGTTTGACTTGTTGCATTGTGACATCTGGAAGTACGGGGAAGGCCATGAAAGAGACAAGGGAAAAGGAAAAGTCATTAACTGTTCATAATCTGTCCACTGTAGGCCTGTGTGCAGGGGCTTAGCTTTGGTTTTTGTCTGCTTTAGGCCTGCTGGCTAGATTGCATTTCGAAGGAAAGAATATTGTTAGCATATAACAACGTTGTATATAGTGTGGCATGAATACTGCAGCTAGTATAAGAATGTTATTATTGTGTATATAGCGATGTGCTGTATGTAGTGCATAAGTGCCTATACTATTACGTAATATTACTGTCTGTAAACTTTTGTTTGGGTTACTTATACTATTCTTGTACTGTCTGTTAAATACACCGCTCCCAACCGCTGTTCACTCTACTTCACCTGCTGCACGTCTCGTTATTTTAAGAATTGAAACGACTTCACGGAACTTCCTATTCCTTGTTTCTCTTGCACGGTATACGGCAGCTGTCCATGTTTTGCATGTCTTCGAATATAGTGTAAAACATATTGTGCAGAAACAACAACAACTACTACTACTACAAATTAGTACAGGAATTGCTCCATTTTCTCGTACGACTTCTCCCTAAAAGCAACAACAAAAGCTGAACTGCACATGAACCTACCGTACAACTTACGGTACTGCATTAATCCATTACTGCAGTACTGCATTAATACAGTAATCAAGTTTATTTGAACCCCGTCCCTCGCATGTGGATTACAGCTCCGCCGAACTGCCGAGCGATGCAGTCATCGACCGGCCGTGCCCCACCTACCATTGACGTGCTGCCGTCGGAGTTGCTCATGCAGGTGTTGCAGCACCTCACGGTACCACTCGGCTGGTGTGCGCACAAGTATGCCGCCGTTGGGCAGACGTCGTCCGCGCACCAGTGTTGTGGGAGAGACTGCCTGTCACCGCCACTGCACTGGACGACTACAGCACAGCGGCACGGCTCATGACCTTGGCGACGGCGGCGAAAGAGTTAGATTTGGGCACCGTGTTCGAGCCGCCTAGCGCGATCGCCATCGACCGCGCTGCCACGCTCCTTCTGCGCTGCGGCGAGCTGCGTACGCTCCGCCTGCTGGACATGGGCCAGTACACCGGCGGCCCAAACCTCCTCACGGTGGCTGGTCGCAGTTGCCTACAACTGCGGGAGCTATCATTGGCAGAATGCCCAGGCATCTTCAACCCGGAGGCGCTGGCCAGTCTGAGCGACGGTTGTCCCAGACTGGAGAAGCTGGAGCTGTTGACAGACGGCGAGGAAATCTTTGGTGGCGACGTCGCACAGTGCGCTGCACCCTTTTGCCGACTGCTGGGCCGCATACAGGTAATACGGCATGTATAATTGCTCAAACAGTAAGGTCATATGACCCATGTCACATACGTTCTCATGTCACATGGCACAGTCCTTTTAGTCGAGATGGCTGTCTATGTATTAATATTATTAACTTCACCCCCCCTTCTCCGGCATTCCTACAGGTGTTGCATGTCCGCGCAGACATGCTTGCCACTTCAGCTGGTCCGTAGCAGCGGCCATCGCTACAGGCTGGTGCCGCTTCACCCGGCTGCGTGAGGTCACCCTAGACCCGCCGGCATCCCCGTCTCCGGCCAGGGCTACACGAGGCATGTTGTTACAATCCATTTAAAAATAGTCACTTCGTAGTGGGCTTAGTAATTACGTATAGGCCTTCTCCGGGAATTGTGTGCAACCATTAATTTCTTTCTAAATAATGAATGCGTTTTAACGACGAAATGCACCCTTCCTTATCTCTCAGTGCTGCTCGACATCATCAGCGGGCAGGGAGACCAGCTACAGCGCTTGACCGTGCACAGCCAGGTCGTCACGGATGCCATCGCCGGTCAAATTGCTGCACGAGTCGGCCTCAAGGGCGCCAACCTGCGTCACCTGCATCTGGACGCAGGCGACAAGCTGACCGTGTGGGGCCTGCGGCAACTGCTGAAGTGCTGGCCTGGGCTCCAAAGCCTAAGCCTCGTCCACTGCCTCAGTCTGGGCGCGGAGGGCTTCCGGTTGGCCTGCCAGGAGCTGCCCGACTTGACGCGGCTGAGATACCAGATAGCTGCCAGTCCGGACGCGCCAGCCGGGTCTGCCGACGTTTTCCGTGGCACTCGGCTACCTCCGTCGCTACGAGTGCTGCAGCTTTACGTCACGCCCACCGACGAAGCTTGCGGGATCAGGGTCGGTGAGCCTGCATTCGCGACCGCTCTCGGCGGATGTCGTGGTGAGTGTGGTGCATATTACATTTGACGCACAAATGTGCATGCACGTGACGTTAGTCTTAGTCTTTATGAGGCATGCATGTTCATCCTGTATGGTGCGCACGCCTCCGCTCTAGACCTACACACTGCACACTGGACGCTACTATGTACACTTCTCCATCCGTACGCAGGCCTGACTCACGTGACTATCTCGTGGCCCGCCTGCGACGACAGTCTCGTGGCCTGTCTGTTACTCACGCTGCCACAGCTGCAGTGCCTGCACTTGTTGGACTGTCGGCTGGTGACGGGCAAAGCCTGGGAGACTCTCCCTCCTGCAGGTATTCGTCCAGCCGACCACGCCTCTGCTGCAATGCTCGAACTGACGCTCGCAAACTGCCCCAGCCTCGACGATGGCAGTCTATCGCGTCTGTGCACCTGTTCCGTCGCGACCAGCCTTAACTGGCTGTGGCTCGATGGCACCGCCGTTACGCCGGACTGTCTGACGCTGCTGGCCAGGGAATGCCCGAGCCTGTTGGAAGTTTACATCCGTTGGACGGAACTGCCCACGAGTAACATTGAAATGTGGCACCACGCCGCTGCCGTCGTGAACAAAAATCGTGACATTCATCTGCGCATTGATTTGCCGGAGCTAGCCAATATGGGGCGGTGACAGTGATGACGTGAGCATAAGACAGTAGTGTAATGGATGTACCGATCTCCTTCCCCTATTTACAGTGCCCTCGATGAACTGCATATAAATATCGTGCTACCTTGCATTTATGCATTTACTGTACAGTATGACAGTGCGGTTTTGGCGTCCTGCCACGTGCGCACAGCAACAGTGCCAGTTTTTCTCCATATATATACTTTTGACATACCGGTCATCCTTTCTTGTTTCCATGTCTCCCACGCACGTCTTATCTTGCACAGCTATACATCTGTCGCATTTCGACGCAGCATTTAAGACAGTAGTGTAATGGATGTACCGATCTCCTTCCCCCTATTTACAGTGCCCTCGATGAACTGCATATAAATATCGTGCTACGATGCATTTACTGCACTTTACTAAAAACCGAAGTTTTGGCGTCTCGCCTAGTGCGTACTACAGCACATGCGGTGTACTTCCACAAATGCATTTCCACATAAAACGTTCGTATGACATGAAAGGGCGAGAGCGGTCGCACGGCTGAGGGACAGCTCACATATTTCTGCTTCCGTTTCGTGTTGTCCATTATCTTTTCCATGTCTTCCATATGTCTTCCACAGCTACATGGGGTCATTTGGTGCAGCATAAGGCGTGTAGTAGTGGAGGGCATGATGACGTGTAATAGCGTAGATCTGAATGTACGTTACTGTATATTAGGTAACAAGTGGCGACATGTAATCTGCGAATGACAACCGATGTAAATAAAAAAAACTGTAATTACGTTTTTCGCAACTTACATCACGGGTTCAATACGCTGACAGACTCTAAAATAGCGCTGATCGAGGGGAGTGGCGAAAGCCGCCCACAGACGTACTACTACAGGTACCCACTAAGAAATTTCAATCGGGGTGTACTTATTACACTTTTGTTTTAGGGTACTTACAACCTTTCCAGGTATGTAGGTAATACATGCGGTCGAGAACGTTTATTGCGTATAGGCAGGTGTCTTATTATGTACTCTTAATATAAGCCATAGTATAGGCAAGTCTTATTATATGTTCTCCTAAATGATATGCTCAAAAGTCTTAAAATATTATTAATATTAGCAGCAGCTATACACAACTTAATATAATGTGCATACCTACTTACTGACAGTGTTGGGCAAAGTTAATTGGAAAAGTAACTTCGTTAAAAGTTAAACAGTTAACTTTAACTGGCAAAAAAAGTAACTTAACTTGGATAACTTTTTAACTTTTCAGAAAAAAGTGACTTAAGTTAAAAAGTTAACTTTCCGCATATTACTGTAGTAATACAAAGTACTTAGTTCATTTTTCCTCTCCGCATCCTCTCCTCTGTTACTTTTTGTGCCAATGGCCCAATTTCGGGAGAGACCAAGACAGAGAGAGACAGTGGGAGAGAGCGAGAGAGAGAGAGAGATAGAGAGGGAGAGAGAGAAAGAGAGAGAGAGAGAGAGAGAGAGAGAGAGAGGAGAGAACAGTGGCGCAGCCAGCAATTTTTTAAGGGGGGGCATTAGGTTCGTTGAAAAGAAATTAAGTAACGGAAAACTGCTAAAAGTTAGTGAAACACTAACTTCGTTAATAACTAGTAAACTATTTAACTAGTTAGTGCCCAACACTGCTTACTGACAGGCATGAATCTACAAGTGACGCCTCAATATCCGATTTTCCAGCACCCGGACCACCACTTTTCGAAGCAGCGTTGATTAGAACAAGCGTCTGCAAGTTACGCCCATAGAAAATGCTGAACGCCAGACGCAAGCGTACGACGACTAATGACCAACAATTTCCACGCTACTGGGTTGGCAAGATTCTCGCCGGACGCAGCGCCGGCGAAAACGACCTGTTCTCTGAGGAGTACATCAAGGCCGAAGGTACGTCAGGCAGCGGCCCCTATGCGGAAGGGCAGCACGTAGAGGCCCGTACTAGCCAGCGAAGCAAGGCGCAAGCTGTCGAACTGGTACACGGACCAATTGCTGGTCCACGGAATACAGCCCTAAAGGAGCTTGGGAAATTCCGGAAGAAGTTCCTGGTGGCCAGTGGCGCTGTTGACCTCCCGGACGACGGTTGCAGCATGTGCGCCAGCTACCGGCAGGAGGTTGGCACCCTGAAGACGCGTCTCCGCCAGATGCAGGACCTGCAAGAGTCCCAGCGGGAGGTCCACAGTGCTGTGGTGGAGGACCTGGAGCGAAAGGTGGAAAAACTGCGTTCGGAGCTGGACGTGGCGAAGAAGGAGCTGGAACAGCTGGGGGACGCTGAACAGCAAGGTGCTCATGACGTCTTCTACGAGCGCTGGCGTCGATCGGCAGATCAGCTCAAAGCGGTGACGGCGATACAGCAGACGCTGCTGCAGGCCATGCACAAGACGGCTGTTTGCCTGGGAAGTGCTCAACAGGAGCTCATGGAGCAGACAGCTGCAGCAATCGCGTCCAGTGATGAGTCGTGTGGTATGAAGATCGCAGATCACACACTTCAGATGCCATCCATGGCCTCTGTGGGAGGCGGGGACATGGTAGACGTCACGGCCAGTGCCACGGCGCCCGCGGATTCGCGGCTTGGAAGCTTGAGTGGCGCACTGCGATCGACGGTCGCGGCTAGCATGCGGTGTGCGCTCCCAAGGCTGGACGAAGCATCCCAGACGGCGAGGAACTCGGATGATGAGTTGGTACCGCTAGTAGGGTCTCACCCGGCTGTCTTTGTTAGGCACAGTTTCTTCGGCCCGATGCGCAGCACCGTAGCAGCGTTCCATAGGCAAAAAACGCAGACGAGCCAGAAGGCGCTTCTGCGCCTTCTCTGTCGTGAAGTTTTCACGGAGGAGGAGCAGCTGAATTGCTCCTTCACCGGTCGCCAGTGGGACGGCGGAAGAAACCTGCCGCCCATCCCTGAGGCCAAAAGGGAGGCCATTATTGCCTTCCTAAGCGACGTCAAAGTTCCGACTACGGACCCCAGCAGTGGAACCTGCCTGCTGGGGCGTGCTTTCGGCGCAGTGAAGGAGGTCACCTTGCGGTAAGGAATACGGTGTTCTATCATAAAAGTGGTAGCACTAGTACAAAGGGTAGCAGTGGCAATGGTTATATGGGCTGCATAACTACGGTAATATAATACTGTAATAGTGCACTACGTGCCTTATATACTGCTTAAACAACAGTATGCCATATGATTGGGAATAAAGGATTCCTGGAATGCTTGTCGATATGTAGTTAATTAGATGCACTTTCCATTTCCTAATCTTCCACGCCCACCGCATGCAGGAACAAGACCAAACGCGAATCCGCTAACAAGGCCAACAGCAGGCCTGACGATCAGAACCCCACCGCTGCCACCGGAACTGCTGATGATCAGGCTGATGCTGACGCCGGCAGTGCCAGCCAGCATCAGAAGCGAAGGCGGACCGACAAGGAGGCGCCCACCAGCGGGGACGGCGCTTCCATCCGGAAGAGCAGCAAGCGCAGCAGGCCCGATGGTGTTGATGAGGACGACAGCCGTCATTCAAAGTCGGCTTTTGGCCACGGCACCCACAACAGCAAAAAACATAAGAGCGATAGCAGCCGGCCGGCCTCTAGCCATCGCAGCGGCACCGGCCACGGCCGCGGCACTGGCAACGGCAGCGGCACTGGCAACGGCAGCGGCACTGGCCCCAGCAGCGGCACTGGCAATGGCAGCGGCACTGGCCCCAGCAGCGGCACTGGCAACGGCAGCGGCACTGGCCCCAGCAGCGGCACTGGCAACGGCAGCGGCACTGGCCCCAGCAACGGCACTGGCAACGGCAGCGGCACTGGCCCCAGCAGCGGCACTGGCAAGGGCAGCGGCACTGGCAACGGCAGCGGCACTGGCCCCAGCAGCGGCAGTGGCCCCAGCAGCGGCACTGGCAACGGCAGCGGCACTGGCCCCAGCAGCGACACGGCCCATGTCGACGGCGACAAGGGCGACAGCGATCTAGGGGCCTAAGTCGGGGTCTAGGACGCGGGGATTGTATGTTTAATTAAAGTATTGAAGTATAATTCCTAGCACAGTTGGGGGACCACGTAACGTCCACGATGCCATTGATAGACCCTTGAAGAAAAAAGTATTATATAGCCTTAGTTTCCTTACTCTTCTAGCATTACTCTAAATGCGTATAGCATTATAGCTAAGAAGTTAGTTTTAAGCTTTTACGTTTAAGTTTTAAGTTTTAAGTTTTGAGCATTAGTTTGCACCTGCTTATACCGTAATGACCACCAAAGACCCGCTTACATTTCCGATGCGAGCATCCACCTCAAACCCCACCCCACCTCAGACATTTATGGGAGTCGGATGGTATTTGGAGGTCCCGCTATAAGTGATTAGTAATATAAGTAGCAAAGTATAACGTAGGTCCAGTTACTTCCAGAAGTAGGTAGACGCTAGCTGTAGTAGTAGAAGTAGTAGTTGTAGTAGCAAGCGAAGGGGCAGCATTTTATTAAATTGTGTGTCATTTCCTTTTAACAGAACACATAGCACGCGTACGTGTGCCCAAAATCCGAGTCTCTCTGCAGGGTTCAGTTTCTGTTTTATTATTTGTTTATTTTTATACGTGAATAATTCGTTGCCTACCATCCCCACGCAACAGTTGTCGATTGGCACCAATTCCCTTCTGCTTTCGCCTCGGTCAACTGTCGAGCCTTTACAAGGCTAGTCATCCAAATAAATGGGTAATATTTATACATGTATCTACTTTTGGCCACCATCTATGTGACAATTACACTGTTCTGTCCATATTTCCTGCATTGCCTGCCACTTCTTTATGGAACGCATGCTCGATAGGGGATACATGTACGTGGTACGTGTACGGGAATTCAGTGATGCTGGAGTTAAATTGCTGTCTCACGTCCACAGGTCTAATTTTATTTTAATATAATTTTGCCATTACACTAATAACGTAATTAACTATTCCATTGATTCACGACACAAAATGCCTCCGATATATGGGAGCCGACACGAGGGCCAATGAGTGCCAATGTGAGTACCGATATGAGGGTTGACATGAGTGCCGATGGGAGTACCGATATACGGGCCTACGGGCCTACGTGCCGACAGGGGTGCCGATTTAGTGCCGATGGGAGTATCGATGAGTGCCGATTTGAGTGCCGATATGAGTGCCGATTTAGTGCCGACGGGAGTGTCGATGAGTGCCGATTTGAGTGCCGACGGGAGTGCTGACGGGAGTGTCGATGAGTGCCGATGTGAGTGCCGACGGGAGTGCCGACATGAGTGCCGACGGGAGTGCCGACGGGAGTGCCGACGGGAGTGCCGACGGGAGTGCCGACATGAGTGCCGATGGGAGTGCCGATGGGAGTGCCGACATGAGTGCCGACGGGAGTGTCGACATGAGTGCCGACGGCGAATGGGCGAGGGTGCGGCGAAGGCTCTAGGTCAGTGCCGACGGCGAGTGCCGATGTTCAGTACCGACAGTACCGACCGTCGGTGCCGATATGAGCCACTTTACCGGACACTCTGAGTGCCGACAGACCAGTGCCGATCCGTCGGCAGTCAGTGCCGATGGGGCCCCCGATTTTCAATCGGGTCACCCCTTGCATGAAGCGATCCTTCGCGAGGTCGTCCTGCAGCTCGGCAGTTGCCGCCGGGTAGGCACAGCGCACCAGTTCAAGGAGAGCATCTGCGTAGGCCTCCAACGACTCGCCATCCTTCTGATCTCGGGTTTTTAGCTCGACCTTGCTGTCCTGCTCTGTCCGGTACCGGGAGAAGCGAGCCTCCAACCGGGCGGTGAATCCCTCGTAGTCCAGCGGATCCACAGGATCGTCGGGTCCCGGCAGGTTCAGATTATCGACCGCAGCGTACGCCGTAGCGAGATCCAGCATGCTCATCAAGTGCTCGCGGCGATGCTCCTCGTCAATCTCGGCGGAGTCGCAATAAGCGTTGAAAGAGCGCAGCCAGAGTCGAAAATTCATGCTTGACGTGTACTTCACGGGCTTCGGGAGTCTCGGTGGCTGGGCTGGTCCATCCGCTCGCAGACGCTCGGCTAGCAGCCGAATCAGTTCGTCCACATTCGCCATGACAGCTCACAAGCAAACTGAGCAGTCCCTGTTCGGGCGCCAATGTTGTATCCCCCTTCCTCGCTGGCACGGCCGGGTTGGGCGACGG
Source organism: Macrostomum lignano (assembly GCA_002269645.1). Taxonomy (NCBI): domain Eukaryota; kingdom Metazoa; phylum Platyhelminthes; family Macrostomidae; genus Macrostomum; species Macrostomum lignano. Next base: position 97,450 of record NIVC01002297.1, read on the forward strand.
GTAGCGGTGTCGGGGTTCGGGTACTAGACTGCCCAGGGCTTACGAGCTCGATCGGCGACCCCGAGGCGTACGGACACTTCGGGGGAGGTCAAGGTTGAGAAGTCGAGAGAGAGGGGAGGGGCGGCTGTGGGCGGGCGGCCACTCGACAGCCTGGTGAGTCAAGGAAGAGAGAGAGGGCTGCGGGCGGTCGGCCACTCGACAGCCTGGTGAGTCAAGGAAAAGAGAGAGGGCTGTGGGCGGGCGGCCACTCGACAGCCTGGTGAGTCAAGGAAGAGAGAGAGGGCTGCGGGCGGTCGGCCACTCGACAGCCTGGTGAGTCAAGGAAAAGAGAGAGTGAGAGAGAGAGAGATCAGGAGAGCGACCCCGAGGAACACAGGCAATTGTCTCGACAGCTTACCGGGCCGGGTCGATTATAGCACTCATACACGGGAAGGCCGATCGATTGCAATAAATTGAGTCTTCGCAGTAAGAGACCGTCTCTACGGTTGATCGCTGGTCACGTTCGTTTATTTATCGCGGTGGGCGCAAATGGGCGCAGGCACGGTGAGAAAAGGGGCGGGGTCTGAGCGTCGCCTTAAATAACGAGTAAAAAGGGGCAGGGGCGCAAACAAGGGGGGGGGGAGAAAGGGCTTAAACAATGGAGCTGATTGACAGCTGATTGGCTGCGGCGAGGGGAGGGTGGAAGCGCGCACGGCCAGGGAGAGGGAGAGAGAGCAGAGGCCCAGCCAATCAGCACGGCTAGCCAAAGGGCTAAACAGCCAAGGCGAGAGAGAGAGAGAAAGAGAGCAGAGGCTCAGCCAAAGGGCTCATAGCTCCAGACTGGCTTGAGCCGGGGGGGGGGGTAACAATAATCAACTACCAAAGTCAACAACTATCAAAGTGCACTTGCACCAGGGGAGCACTGTGACACAGGTCACAACACCTGCAACAACAAAAAAACGACTCATTTTGTCTGCAAGCATGTACGTTTTTTAGTTTTTCATAAATAAACCATAAAAATAGTGCTGCATGTTTAAACTGTTGAAGGCTTTATACTTGATACATATTTCAGCACATAAAGCTGGTTAAATGGTTAGCAATCTGCTTCCCACGGCAAAAGGGATCAATAATTAATACAGCGAGCCACATGATTGAGAGGTATGATATTGGAAGGGAAGCCCTTGCCTTGCCATCGATCGTGTCACGTGAGGGGGTGCAGACAGTTGGGGTACCATTAGAGACGAGTATAATTTTGGCCATAAACTTTTCCGTAAAATTTTCCGGCAACTAATTCCGTCAAACAGAAAGCTACATTTCTACTTGCATACACATTTTAGCGTACAGATAAAACAGACGTAACATTAGGCCGTATGAATAAAGTGAGCAGTTGCTCAAACTCAAACATCGACTCCGGTCTGCATGAATAAAGTGAGCAAGAGCTCATGAGCATTTGCTCAGGAGTAAGAACTTACTTAAGAACTTAAGTAAGAACTTAAGCACTTACTTCTGTCAGTATGAATTAAAACCGGACCATAAATTATGAAGCATCTGCTCAAGAAAAAGTGAGGCTGCCCTAAAGCTGACTCCAGACGGTAAAAACCACTTTTTCCATTTTTTCTCTTTCTGTTTTTTTTCTTTTTTCAAATAAGAGCGCAAACGAGCCCAGACAGGCAATGCTGCTTGGATAACGCAATATTGTTACACTTATTGTTCTGTGGCGCGTGAGTCAGCTATCGAGCTGGCTGGCTTGGGCAAACCGACCAGCAGCCAGTCGTGCGGGGCCTGCGTACAAGCCCCGTACATTTATAGAGCTCGTCATTCATTCTGCTACAACAAACGACTTAAAGACTGTTAAAGCTTTTTTCACACTGGTTGAAGTTTGCTACACCTTTAGATTTTTTCAATCTTCATCGTAAGATTTCATAAACAGTTTTGTATTCATAAGTTTGTAAATGATTTTTCTGTGCATGTCTCCTATAGCCCATGTATATCATATTAGGAGTTGAATTTATAGTATTAAATTAAATTAAAAATATAGTTTATTCCACAGATTCTGTGGTTTATTCCTTGCCTTTGACTTTCAGACTGAACTAAAATGTCGTCGGGAAGAAAACGTCCTACTTCTCAAATAATCACTAGGTCCAAGTCTAAGCAGTCCAAGTCTCAGCCCGATCCTCAGCCCCGTAAGTTAACAATTCCACTTTGACTTTCCACCTACTTACTTACTATCGACGGGGGGCGCAGGCGGCGCGAATCCCCTATCGCCTATTGAATCCAGTATTAAATTGCCCCTATCGCAACCCCAAGGTAAAAGAGCTCAAGGATTAACCCTGGGGGTGAGTCCAGCCCCCGCCAGTAGTCGGCAGGTTCACAGAGGAGGCATCGGCGACCCTCATCGGGCCAGAGTCCCGAAGGCCACAGATGTTGCCCGGGGTGGTCAGCTTCAGCTCGTCCATCCGCTGGGGGTAGCGGAGCTATTTGTGCCGCGCCTTGTTGAAGTAAGGGCAGAAAGAAGGTGACGTGATGCTTCGCGGTCTCGTCTACTATGCCACAAAAAAACAGGTGGGATGGCAACCGGTTTGCAACGAGATATGTCTCTGGAAGAAACCATGGCCGGTTAGGACCATGCACATATCTCCCTGAGGTCGGTTCTGTTAAGCGAAATCAGGACTTTCCGCCTAACTCGTAAAGATTCCTACTCGTCCGTATAGCAAGGAATTCTTACTGCAAGTTTCAAAGATAGGAAAAAAAATCAAGGAAGATAAAAAACATAAGGCGTTTACACTTGTCGCTATTGACAAATTTCTAAAATTCTGACTCATTCTTTGCCTCTACTCATCGTTTAGGATTCATATTTCACCTTACTATAAGCTTGTAATGCACTTTAGGCACGACTCGCCTTTTCATTTCATCGACTGCTTGAAACCAATGGTTTCAGAGTCGGAAAATTCGATTTGCATTCGTTTTGAGGGCATACACGTAGCTGATGTCCAGAAGAAGCTAGGGCACAAGCAGGGGTACGGCAAGCCTGCTCAAACTAGGCTTGAAGAATTCTACAAAGAAATGAAAAAAAGCTTGGCCTATAAACCAAGAAATGGAAAGTTGTTGTCTTGGGAAGTGAAGGATAATATGGAAGTACCAGAAGATTTATTGTTCCGCAAGTACACATACGGCCCAAAAAGCATACGAATTCTGGCAGTTATCAATCCACAGCGCAGATTCGTCGTCATTTGGGCGATTAACGATCATGACGGCAACTACCATTTCCACTACAAGGAATATCTTGACATCATTAGTCTCTGGGAGCGAGGATTAACTACCGAAAATGGCGTTACAAAAATCACTCGCCCAGAACCGAACCCGCTGCCGCGATGATCTCTACATAAAGAAACCATAGAAACGGGATTTTTCTAGACTGACTCTGTCTATGACAAAGACCCATTTACAGCTATGCGATCTCCAACGATATACAAAAAAATGTTTCCTTGGTTTTGGTTGTCTTATCGTTTCTTATCAAAAATCGTTTTTTTCACTTCTAGCCTATCTAGCCTATCTAGCCTATTTAATCTATCCTAAAGCATGTACGCGTTCTTGTTTTAATTAACTACTAGAACATTTTTTGTTACAATGTACTCGCTTTGGTGATTTTTTTCAATCGTTGATTTTAGTATATAAGACTGTTAAATGACTATAATCTCAATGCTTTAACCTACAAATTGACTGTACCATCTGGAACTACAATAATTGAATCTTGCCATCATTATTCATTAATAAATAATGGAGCCGGTTTCCTTTTATCATAAATAAATTCGAATATCATTGACAGTTTAGTCAATTTGTCGCTCTGCTGTTTGTTGTGTCGTGTAACCTGACAGACCAACTTAATGATAGATTATATTTTACGCCAATATTTCTACTATAACGTAAATGCTACCTATATTATTATTGTCTATTACTTATACTGCCACTTTAAGTAGAGTAGTTGATAAATTATCTGTATAATGTATTATTAATCACGTGATATCTCTTGGCTCTTGAATTTATCGATCGTGCAGTTTTTCTAGTGTAGTTAAAATATCGATCATGTAGTTTTTCTTAAATAACAAAAATATAAATAAAGCAACTGTGCGCACCTAGCACTTTACTTTTCAACTCAACTGGAAAATTTCAAGCCTTGGCTACACAACACTGTTCACATACTATTTTAGAAAAGTTTTTTGTCCAACAAAAACCCTTTTTTACGGTTGAAATTCGGTTTGCCAATTTTATAAACAATTGGACGAGCGATACGACTGGACACTAATTTGAATTCGTTAAATAGTGTCAAAACATTGAATGGGTTGTAAAATCAAGCTTATATTTTTGGGAGGATTCATAGTACGTTATACACGATTTCACACCTGAGTAAACACCCTAATCCACACCTGAGCCACATCCTGATACACACCTGAGCCACATCCTCATCCACACCTGAGCCACATCCTCATCCACACCTGAGCCACATCCTGATCCACACCTGAGCCATATCCTCATCCACACCTGAGCCACATCCTGATACACACTTAATTATGCCACATCCTCATCCACACCTGAGCCACATCCTGATACACACTTAATTATGCCACATCCTCATCCACACCTGAGCCAAATCCTGATACACACCTGAGCCACATCCTGATACACACCTGAGCCACATCCTCATCCACACCTGAGCCACATCCTCATCCACACCTGAGCCACATCCTCATCCACACCTGAGCCACATCCTAATCTACACCTGAGCCACATCCTAATCCACACCTGAGTCACATCCTGATCCACACCTGAGCCACATCCTGATCCACACCTTAGCCAAATCCTAATCCACACCTGAGTCACATCCTGATCCACACCTGAGCCACATCCTGATACACACTTAATTATGCCACATCCTCATCCACACCTGAGCCACATCCTGATACACACCTGAGCCACATCCTCATCCACACCTGAGCCACATCCTGATACACACCGGAGCCACATCCTGATGCACACCTGAGCCACATCCTCATCCACACCTGAGCCACATCCTCATCCACACCTGAGCCACATCCTAATCCACACCTGAGTAACACCCTAATCCACGCCTGAGCCACATTATGATCCACACCTGAGCTACATCCTCATCCACACTTGAGCCGCATACTGACACCCACCTTCAGCCACTTCAGCTGAGAATTTTTATCGGAAGGAATAATGAGGTCTTTCAGATACAAAAAAATTCAACAGTTCTGCTTGAAATTCATGCAGACTTCTTCGTCGCCTTGATCAACGTTTCACGCCACAGCTCTGCTTCAACGGAGGTTTGGAAGCTGATAGCGAGCAGCAGTCGCTGCTCCAAGGCTTCATCAGTCGGTAGGAGGCTGGAAGATGTTGGCGATGAAGTTCCACCAGCAGCGGCGGCTTTTGGGCTACCAAGCAGAAGTAGCTTGTTGCCGGGAGAAGCAGATTCGATCTATGGAATCAGTTATATAGGGTGATGCGAAAAGGTAGCGAATACGCTGAAGTGTACCGATGCAGTGCTGCTCACTTTGACACTGTGACAAATGCACTTCACGCGCAGGGATCCATGCTCTCACCTTAATCCCGTGCCACGCAGCGCGAGACGCCCTATCAATGGGCCACAGCAGCCTCCGCAATCGGCTGCGTCTCCAGGCAATGCTAAGTACATTTTGAGCACACCCGAGTCCAGATGAAGCTCTAGCCTAGTCGCCGTGGTGACAGAGCCGATTGTCGCACCTGGCGACATCAGAATGAGCAGGACATTTTGAGCACTGGTCAACAAGTTATAACTGCTGGCATCCTTGGATCGGGCTTCATTGTCTGGCGTGGCTTTTGCCTCAAAGTAGCGGAGAAAGCACATACTCAAGTATGGACCTCAGTAAAAGACTGGCTAGGGGAGCTCAATGCGCACAGTTTTCCGCTCGAATGGGATCCAATCGAAATTTATATCGGGAAAAATCCACTGATATCGGAGGTGGCGAAATTTCATCTAAAAAGATTATAACTAGCCAACAGATGGCTCTCAAAGCTGGAAGAGAACTTGAAGACTAGATCAACAAACTGATTCGCTTTGATTGACAGGATGGGCTACGCAGTTAGTTCTCTCCTAGGATCATTTTCCATATCTTGGCTGCATTTGCTTGAAACCTTCTTGCCGCGGATATTTTATTGGCCAAATTATTTTTCCGAAACATCTAAGGAACTCGTGCCGACAGCTAATAGTTACGGTGGATGGAGATTCGAAATCGAGTCGAGTTCGAGTGCACTTTTAAGTACAGCACGGGTGCAGTGTGCGATTTCTTTCCTCGGACATTCTCAGTAGGGTGACAAATTGATAGAATAATAACGGAACATCCTGCAGATAGAGTTTACTTGATGGCTTCCGCGTCCTTTTGTGCTTTCAAGCTGTGGACTTATAAACAAAGTTCTTGTTAAATATATAATTTCGACTCTCATCGCAGGTGTTTCTTAAAGTTTGCATGGCATGGACACGCGGCCTAAGAAATGCAATAAAAACGACAAGACAATAATTGCCGAGAAGTTTGTGGGAACTCGAAAATCGAAAAAAGCAAACCTATGAGTAGCTGTTTCATGGATTTTACAAGCTAAATGTGGATTAGAATACCGGCATCCAACATTGAAGGCATGCAAAAAAACTTCCGCTTCGTTACAACCGATTTTGGATCGAGTGCAACTACTGCGAAAAAGGCATGCATATGAGACAATAATCTAGCTAAATAATAGAAAAGTCTACAAAATATATGTAAACCAGACTGCAGTGCATCTAAAACTGGATTTTATTCCGTTGTCCCGATAAAAGCGCACGAATGTGGCATGTGGGAAACAGTTAATCGATAGTTTAGGGGTTCGGGCAGAAAACTCCCGTAAAAGACATGAGAAGGGGAGATTGGATTGTGTCACAGGGACAGAGGCAGACGGTTGCTGGTTAAAACTCGCTTCCTCATTGACTATTCAGGAATTCTTCCTTAATTGCAGACAGAAGTGTGGTAAAAAGAAAGAAAACAGGAATTTTGAAGTCTTTTTTAAGTATTCCGAATCTACCCTCTGTGGCGCTTGTCGATCGAAACGATCAGAGGTGTTAGAAAAACAGTTTTGGACTATATGTTAACAACAAGAATATACAAATACCATGGTAACCGAAACGTCTTCCTCTGGTCTGTTGCATCAGCCAACCAGCATCAGAAATTTTCTTTTGATGCGCCTTCCCCAACATCCGGAGGGTTTAGCTCTTAGTAGATGACTGAGATTCTGTGAGAAAGCAGAACTCTCTGTGGATATTTCTAAAAATCAAATTACCACTGCTTTATAATTTCTTTTTGGACTTTGATTTAGCTATCGTAGCAGTTTCTTTGCAACAATGGATGTGCAAGCAAGGCTGGCGGTTGATTTTCTTGGCTCTACAATTTCCAGTTGCGATGCTGGAAACCTGCAACCTGATCACCGACCACTTGTGCATCAGGAGCGACTTCATTGAGACTCCAGGTGGCTCTGGGACAAAATATTTCTGTGCCTCGATGTGCAGCCGCAACAGGCGCGCTGTCAGGCGTTCAGCCTGGCTGACGGTCCGTGCCAGCTGTTCGTGTTCGACAAGTGCAGCAAGTCGGTGAGGGACTGCGGCTGCTCCAGGAGAGGCTGCAACATCACCGTTTGACGACAGCCTGTGGAACGCGAGGGAGCCGGACAACTACGGGCCACACGGAGAAAATGTGATCGGCCGGTATTACCGTTGGGACAACCTGGCTGACTTCTGGGAATCGGTGGACAGATTTCGAGTCCTGTGCGAGTGCGTGTCGCCGTTTGTTTGAGCTGCCGAGCAGCCAGTGAATTCAATGATGCGGAGTTGAAGAAAAATTAACTAATTAACCAAACAAATTAAACCTGCTTAAAGAGAATGAACTTACTCGTATTTAAAGTAAAAACATTTTATGCTGTTGTATTCTAAGCTTGTTAAGTTTTATTTTTACCAGCAGCAGATCAAAACAGCTCCATCCTCTATCATAGCAGTAGAAAAACCGCTTAACGAACCTGTTCTCAGCAGGCTCTTTTTTGTCAACATTGAATTAGCTAATCCTAAATATGTTCCCAGAGATATAACAATAGCCTCTTAACTTTTTCCGAACTGATTTCCGAAATAAAAGTCTTAAAGCTTTAAAGTCTGTCTGACATATTTATCATAAATCATTGACGTAACTAAAACTGCGATGGGACGTTTGATTCAATTTACAAATTAATTTACAAAATAAGACTTTGTATATATGGCTCGTAGCTTCGAAGTCAAATGACTGAAAGCAAACATCAGTTTAAGCGTTTGAATTGAGTCAGGAGGAATGTGCCCGCCAGGCTACGGAGAGGAGACCTGTGGGGAGTGAAGTACAAGCTGCACTTTAAGGCCGATTTATGCAGTGGCCGAGCAGACGCCTGTGCGAGTCGGAGAGCCGCCTCCGAGGTGGACGCCTCCGAGATGAGCCACGTGGACTCGATCTACGATAGCTGGGCGAAACGCACCTCGTTCTGGCTGGGCGGCCTCCTGCCGGCTGGCAGCCCGGAGCCAGCAGGCGGCTGGTACTGGGTCGGCTGTAACATCTCCGTTGACGCCAGCCTGAGGGGCAGTGGAGAGCCCCAGGATCCGGAGAATGCTATCGGAAGGTGGTTCGGTCACGACAAGCTGTCCGACTTCAGAGACTACTCCGCACTCCACGTCCCGTCCTGTGCGAATGCTGGTCTCCATTCAACTGAGAGTTGCAGCTAATATTTAAGGTCTCGAGTCGTTGAAAATTTAAACAAAATATTCTTTAAAACTGTTTTCACACACGTTGGATGAAATAGTATCATATATGCAGTGTCATTTTCTAATCGGCCCGAAAATGTTCCTTTAACATGACATTCTTGAAACCCGGTTCAGTACATTCTCCTCCTTTTCCCAGTGTGGCTATGGAAAAGGACGTCCGAGGAAGAAATTCAATCACTCCGACGTCTCCGATAGCATATTTTGATTTAGACTGCTGTATATAACGAAAATGAAATTTTAGTTACTACTGTACACAACTTTATAAAATCTATGCAGAGTAACATGTTGTGCGTGTAGTTAAAGAAATGGTAGTCTTCACTGCCCCAGATCAAAAGCAAATTAATAGACTTTTTGATAAAAAAAATTTCTACATGTATGTGCATTTATTCCAGGAAATTGCATGGCCTCGTAAAAATTCACCAGCTTCGAAGTTTTACATGCATATGTACATCCTGTTAAAATACAGTGACGGCCATGTACTATCAATCCTGCACACTGCAGACGTGCAAGCGGAGATACATATGTACTCATATGTACATGTACTCATTGTAAACATGCACATGTATGTACGACACATTTTTGCAATATACTTTTCGTAAATAACTTTCTTCTATGAAACTACTTTTAACAGCAAGCAGAAGTTTTGGTAATCTTCTCAAGCAAGTTGACTTTTATAAGGTTTGTTGATTAAATATTTTTCTCTTCACACATACATCTTACACAGACTTTCTCACGGCTCTTTCCCATTCCATCACATGCGATTAACTAACCTGTTTGTATTTTTTAATAAATATATGCAGTAGCCCCACGAAAATTGTAATCGTCTATAATCGTTTGAAGAAATCAAAAGTAAAAGGTAGCAGCTGACATATGCAGCAAGAGACTACATTAAACAGCTGGGACTAACCCGTTGAAAACAATGGTTAATCTTGAAAGTAAATATACGAGAAGTAACTTTTGGTAGGTTAAATTTACTACAGTTTAACTTTCGAAAAAGGAATTGTACATAAATTAAACACACGGACACTTTGTAGGTTAAATTTCGGTTTACAAACTGGTAAATTAACGTGAACTTATCCTCCTTAAAAGCAAAGTGACGTCAAATAACGTTTATTTACCTTAAATTACGTTAATAAACCTTTAGGCTGTAAGTTACATGTAATTAACCCCCGTTTTCTATGGGAAGCTTATACATATGTAATTGTAGTGCTGGCATCTCTCTCAAAGATTCAAGGCTAAATCAGACAAATGATGGATTAAATCAATTGAATAATTTCAGAAGAGTTTTACTCAAAATAGTACTTTTGGAGTGCTTTACATGTATCGACAATGCATGGTAATACGAACCAATCGACAAATGTAAACAACCAAGTAAATGAAAAAGCTTAAAATCCAATCCTACGTTGGGTAATTAATAGTGCTAAAATTTAAAGTTTAATTGTGATAAAATATGTATTATGGATGATATACGATTGTATTTTTTAAACTAAGGCTGTTTCTACGAAACCAAATTTTACTAAGCACTGATTTAAAATTTTGTTTTTCCGCGAAAGTTGCTAAGCTGAAAGCTAGCGCAAAGTGAAGCCTATAAAGTAAGAAATGTACATCTTTTAAGTTATATATACTGCGTGAAAAAAAAAACTGTTGGAAGTTTGTCGAAAAAAATCTTAGTTCCGCTAATTTCGCACTATTTTCCTCCCGGATTTAGCACATACAGTTATTGTACTGTTTCAATCTTGAAAGGTGTAACTTGTAAGAGCTTTTGATTTAAAATTTATATGGCCAAAGCGTACGATTATTTATTCAAGCTTTTGCTTATCGGTGATAGTGGCGTCGGAAAAACATGTTTGCTGGTTCGTTTCGCTGAAGATAATTTTTCTCCGACATTTATATCAACCATAGGTAAGTTATGAGATACATTAGAAATAAGTTAAATTTAAAAAATGCGATTTTCCCTCTTTAATCCTTTTCGTTTTGTATAGCTTATTTTCGTTCAAGAAGGTATTACAATGTCTATATGTTTTGAGAAACTTTGAGTATTTAGTCAGTTTTACTTTTCATTTATTTATTATGTTCAACAAGGATCTGATTTAACAAAAGTTGAATATTTTGTATCATGGCTATTGTTACCATTATGAATAACATTCAGTCTGTCACTCTGTTAAATTTTTCTCATAGGATTTCTCCCAGACTCCAGATGGTATACATTTACACTATGCCAGAATTTTCTGGCGTACAGAGGGACCTAGATTACACATTGGCATACAACTTGGCATACAAAAGCGCCTGGCGTGACCTCTTGGCGTACAGCTTGGCATATAGAGATTGCCGTGACCAGCAAGTGGGACCAAAAGTTCTGAGTCCCAACAATCAATCTACATAATTAGCATACAAAAATGATTAAGTTTGCATTTGGCATAGTTTCCATGTACATAGTTACAGTAGCTAAATTTTGATCAGAAAGAATGGCCAGCCCTTTACAAAAAAAACCAAAAAGTAAATTAAAAAAACCAGGTTTAACCTTTCCAAGAAAGTAAAAGTAAGACAAAAATACTTAAAATGAACTAGTTCTCTATAGTTTAGTAAAAAGATTTTCAGTTTTAATGCATAGGTTGTTTGAATATTAAAATTTTGCAAGCTTTTAATATTAGTTGTAATTTGTAATTTTTTATTTTGGCATATTTTTGTATGCAATAAAAAGTTTGTTGGCGTACATTGGCATGCATGAGCTACGGAAGCAATTTTCGTTCCAGTGTACAGCGGTACACGATCCTGACCCTGGGATTTCTCATAGGGAAGATTTATAAAATTTGGTTTAAATACTTGTATCTTTTGAATCTGATTATGTAAATATGATTTCAAATATTGTAAAATTTGAGCAATGAACAATTCTTTAGTATTTACATTTAAAACATTTTGTCTTATACATGCCTTTTTGGGCATGAAGCAAACCTTAATATTCTTTGTAAGTTTAAGATTTTATAACTAATTATGTATTAAGTATATCAGTTAAGTTTTATATAAATGCATAAATTAATCTTAATTGTACATTTATTATAAGTGGGATATGCAATTTTATTTTGTCCTGTTATGCTTTTAATTAGAAAAAAATAACATTAGGAGTTTTATTTAAATCATAACAAGTTTTTTTCTTTTTGTCAAATCTAAAGTCAATAAACAGTCTCAAGCTTTCACTTGCCAATTATTTTTTTAGGAATTGACTTCAAGGTTCGCACTATTGATTTGGATGGAAAACGTGTTAAACTGCAGATATGGTAGGCTACAATTTTTATGCCTGATTATTTAAAGGGATGTAGGACCCTGCACAAAGACAAAAAGGCATGATTAGACATTAAGAGGATAGGGCTATTGAATGGGAGATAGTAGAGCTGGATCAAGGAGAGGGTAGAGCTAGATCAAGGAGAGGGTAGAGCTGGATAAGGGAGAGGGTAGAGCTGGATAAAGGAGAGGGTAGAGCTGGATCAAGGAGAGGGTAGAGCTGGATCAAGGAGAGGGTAGAGCTGGATAAGGGAGAGGGTAGAGCTGGATAAGGGAGAGGGTAGAGCTGGATAAGGGAGAGGGTAGAGCTGGATCAGGGAGAGGGTAAAGCTGGGGCACAGAATCAGGTATCCGAGTGCAGTACAGTGGTAAATAAAGCAATCTCCCAGCTAATATAATATTCAATAACCACAACTAATCCGCAGGGACACAGCTGGCCAGGAACGATTCCGCACCATCACCACAGCGTACTATCGCGGCGCTATGGGCATCGTTTTAGTTTACGATGTCACTAGTCAGAAGTCGTTTCAAAATATTCGCACCTGGATTGGAAATATCAACGAGCACGCCAGCTCAGATGTTGAGCGAATGCTATTAGCTAATAAATGCGACATGCCCGATAGACGGATGGTGGCCACTGAGCAGGGTCAGAAGGTGCGATTGACCTATTTGTGTGACCTGTTTTTAGTGAAATTTTACTTAAGTTTTCACACCACTACGTTTATGGCCTTTGTAACGGGTGTTTCGTGTCCGGTGTGTGTGTCCGGTAGGTGTTTCCGTGTTGTCCGGTGTGTGCTTCACGTCCGGTGTGTGCTTCACGTCCGGTGTGTGCTTTATGTCCGGTGTGTGCTTCATGTCCGGTGTGTGTTTTCGTGTCCGGTGTGTATTTTCGTGTCCGGTGTGTGTTTTCGTGTCCGGTGTGTGTTTTCGTGTCCGTTGTGTGTTTTCGTGTCCGGTGTGTATTTTCGTGTCCGGTGTGTGTTTTCGTGTCCGGTGTGTGTTTTCGTGTCCGGTGTGTGTTTTCGTGTCCGTTGTGTGTTTTCGTGTCCGGTGTGTATTTTCGTGTCCGGTGTGTGTTTTCGTGTCCGGTGTGTGTTTTCGTGTCCGGTGTGTATTTTCGTGTCCGGTGTGTTTCTCTGACCGGTGTGTGTTTTTATCCAGTGGGTGTTTCAGTGTTGGAATTTCTAGCCCGGGGATGTTTCTTAAAGAGCTGGACAATTCTATAAGCAGCTGGCGTCTGTTTAAACACTTGGTGTTTATAATCTGCATCAAGTGAGGCATTCCAACCCTGCCACAACCGCTAACCGGTTTACACCTGCCAGTCGGTCCTGGTCAGCTAAATTTATATCTACAAACTCGAATGGCCTGCCTACGAGCGTAAATGTGAAACTTTGAATCAAAATTGAATTCATTCTGCACTTTCAAATTCACTAATAATGCTAAAATTTAATTAAGAATTCCTTGCTTAGCAATCCATTCTGTTTATCACATTTGCTATAGATTAGCAATCCTAAGATTAGCAATCCATTCTGTTTATCACATTGGCTATAGATTAGCAATCCATTCTATTTATCACATTGGCTATAGATTAGCAATCCATTCTATTCTGTTTATCATCACATTGGCTATAGATTAGCAATCCATTCTATTCTGTTTATCCCATTGGCTATAGATTAGCAATCCATTCTATTCTGTTTATCACATTGGCTATAAATTAGCAATCCATTCTGTTTAACACATTGGCTATAGATTAGCAATCCATTCTGTTTAACACATTGGCTATAGATTAGCAATCCATTCTGTTTAACACATTGGCTATAGATTAGCTATCCATTCTGTTTAACACATTGGCTATAGATTAGCTATCCATTCTATTTATCACATTGGCTATAGATTAGCAATCCATTCTGTTTAACACATTGGCTATAGATTAGCTATCCATTCTATTTATCACATTGGCTATAGATTAGCAATCCATTCTGTTTATCACATTGGCTATAGATTAGCAATCCATTCTGTTTATCACATTGGCTATAGATTAGCAATCCATTCTGTTTATCACATTGGCTATAGATTAGCAATCCATTCTGTTTATCACATTGGCTATAGATTAGCAATCCATTCTGTTTATCACATTGGCTATAGATTAGCAATCCATTCTGTTTATCACATTGGCTATAGATTAGCAATCCATTCTGTTTATCACATTGGCTATAGATTAGCAATCCATTCTCCCAACCGCAGCTCGCAGCAGAATACCAGCTGCGTTTCCTAGAAACCTCGGCCAAGTCCGGTTCGAACGTGGAGGAGGCGTTCTTCCTGCTAGCCAAGGGCATCAAAGCCAAACTGGATGGGAAGCGATCAGCGCCAGGCGCGGCCAGTGGCGCCGCCTCGTCAGAGCAGCGCGGCGGCAAACAGCGCCAACGAGAGAGCGGCAAGAAGTTTCGGTGCGAAATTTTATAAATTTTTGCTTTCTGCCTGTTGCTGTGACAACCGGCTGAAAGTAAATCTAACCAGTTTTATTATCATATTTGCATTTGTTGCTACGCTGCGTTGCTTAATTATCAATTAATACTTGAGACTGTTTTGAATGGCTCACTATCTAACCTCAATAAATTATATTTTTTCCAAGCTGGTTAAGAAAAAGTTTTTTTACTACTTTATAAAATTATTTCATCATTCGTATTTGGCTACTTCTTGTCAGTAGCGTTTTGTGATCAAAGTTTGTTATGTGAATTTTTAATCTTTTATTGATTTCATTTTCGCTGGCTATGAAAGCTTGAGATGATATCTTAGTCGTTTGCGATTTTTATTGTTGATATATTTGATTATTTTTGTACAGAAAGCTTTTACGCTTCTCAAACTTTACTTGAGGTATTTTGGTCGCTGAAGCACCGCTGTCACCTGCCCACATCCTCCCTCAGTTACTAAGCCAGCCTCCCAGATCCTCAGTTGCTGGGCCAGCCTCCCAGATCCTCAGTTGCTGAGCCAGCCTCCCAGATCCTCAGTTGCTGGGCCAGCCTCCCAGATCCTCAGTTGCTGGGCCAGCCTCCCAGATCCTCAGTTGCTGAGCCAGCCTCCCAGATCCTCAGTTGCTGGGCCAGCCTCCCAGATCCTCAGTTTCTGAGCCAGCCTCCCAGATCCTCAGTTGCTGGGCCAGCCTCCCAGATCCTCAGTTGCTGGGCCAGCCTCCCAGATCCTCAGTTGCTGAGCCAGCCTCCCAGATCCT
Source organism: Macrostomum lignano (assembly GCA_002269645.1). Lineage (NCBI taxonomy): Eukaryota > Metazoa > Platyhelminthes > Macrostomidae > Macrostomum > Macrostomum lignano. The sequence continues at coordinate 112,788 of NIVC01002297.1, forward strand.
CAATTGCTGGGCCAGCCTCCCAGAGTGTCAGTTGCTGGGCCAGCCTCCCAGATCCTCAGTAGCTGGGCCAGCCTCCCAGATCCTCAGTTGCTGGGCCAGCCTCCCAGATCCTCAGTTGCTGGGCCAGCCTCCCAGATCCTCAGTTGCTGGGCCAGCCTCCCAGATCCTCAGTTGCTGAGCCAGCCTCCCAGATCCTCAGTTGCTGGGCCAGCCTCCCAGATCCTCAGTTGCTGAGCCAGCCTCCCAGATCCTCAGTTGCTGGGCCAGCCTCCCAGATCCTCAGTTGCTGAGCCAGCCTCCCAGATCCTCAGTTGCTGGGCCAGCCTCCCAGATCCTCAGTTGCTGGGCCAGCCTCCCAGATCCTCAGTTGCTGAGCCAGCCTCCCAGATCCTCAATTGCTGGGCCAGCCTCCCAGATCCTCAGTTGCTGAGCCAGCCTCCCAGATCCTCAGTTGCTGGGCCAGCCTCCCAGATCCTCAGTTGCTGAGCCAGCCTCCCAGATCCTCAGTTGCTGGGCCAGCCTCCCAGATCCTCAGTTGCTGGGCCAGCCTCCCAGATCCTCAGTTGCTGAGCCAGCCTCCCAGATCCTCAGTTGCTGGGCCAGCCTCCCAGATCCTCAGTTGCTGAGCCAGCCTCCCAGATCCTCAGTTGCTGGGCCAGCCTCCCAGATCCTCAGTTGCTGGGCCAGCCTCCCAGATCCTCAGTTGCTGGGCCAGCCTCCCAGATCCTCAGTTGCTGGGCCAGCCTCCCAGATCCTCAGTTGCTGGGCCAGCCTCCCAGATCCTCAGTTGCTGGGCCAGCCTCCCAGATCCTCAGTTGCTGGGCCAGCCTCCCAGATCCTCAGTTGCTGGGCCAGCCTCCCAGATCCTCAGTTGCTGAGCCAGCCTCCCAGAGTGTCAGTTGCTGGGCCAGCCTCCCAGATCCTCAGTTGCTGGGCCAGCCTCCCAGATCCTCAGTTGCTGGGCCAGCCTCCCAGATCCTCAGGTGCTGTGCCAGCCTCTAAAAATGTGACCTAGTGTTTCACCCACTTTTGTTATGTTAAGTCGTTTAGCTGAACACTGATTGAACTCACTAGTGGATTGAAGTGCTATTGATTATTCTAAACTTCAGCAGTATTTCTGTAGTAAAAAGAATATTTTAACAATAAGTCAACTGCATCTTTTGACGTACGTCTTAAGCGTACTACAGACTCAATTTCTGTCGTAATTTATGGTTGCTTTATATTTTTATACAATCATTGTATCTGTGTTAAGATGATAGATCCTTAGTCAATATATTCTCCTATTCGCTAATTATTCTTTATAGGTATTCCAGTTATATAACAGAGAAAGTTATGGAGTGTCGGATATGTAATCTTGTCCTTTTTTAAATGCAATAAATTAGCCATGTAAATCGGATCATTTCTATTTCTAATTTTGTCGAAAAAATTACTGCCTAAAGTTTTTTTGTTGGATATAGTTTTCTTGTTTAAGTTCAGATGGAGATAGCCATTTAGCGTGAGGTCCGATGTACATTCAGGAGAGAGAGAGACTATAGTGTGTGGGATTGGGTCCGATGTACATTCAGAATAGAGAGACTATAGTGGGTGTGGGATTGGGTCCGATGTACATTCAGAATAGAGAGACTATAGTGGGTGTGGGATTGGGTCCGATGTACATTCAGAATAGAGAGACTAATAGTGGGTGTGGGATTGGGTCCGATGTACATTCAGAATAGAGAGACATAGTGGGTGTGGGATTGGGTCCGATATACATTCAGAATAGAGAGACTATAGTGTGTGTGGGATATGGTCCGATGTACATTCAGAATAGAGATACTATAGTGTGTGTGGGATATGGTCCGATGTACATTCAGAATAGAGATACTATAGTGTGTGTGGGATATGGTCCGATGTACATTCAGAATAGAGAGACTATAGTGGGTGTGGGATTGGGTCCGATGTACATTCAGAATAGAGACTATAGTGTGTGTGGGATATGGTCCGATGTACATTCAGAATAGAGACTATAGTGGGTGTGGGATTGGGTCCGATGTACATTCAGAATAGAGAGACTATAGTGGGTGTGGGATTGGGTCCGATGTACATTCAGAATAGAGAGACTATAGTGGGTGTGGAATTGGGTCCGATGTACATTCAGAATAGAGATACTATAGTGGGTGTGGGATTGGGTCCGATGTACATTCAGAATAGAGACTATAGTGGGTGTGGGATTGGGTCCGATGTACATTCAGAATAGAGAGACTATAGTGGGTGTGGGATTGGGTCCGATGTACATTCAGAATAGAGACTATAGTGGGTGTGGGATTGGGTCCGATGTACATTCAGAATAGAGACTATAGTGGGTGTGGGATTGGGTCCGATGTACATTCTGAATAGAGAGACTATAGTGGATGTCTATTCTGTTTATCACATTGGCTATAGATTAGCAATCCATTCTGTTTATCACATTGGCTATAGATTAGCAATCCATTCTGTTTAACACATTGGCTATAGATTAGCAATCCATTCTGTTTATCACATTGGCTATAGATTAGCAATCCATTCTGTTTAACACATTGGCTATAGATTAGCTATCCATTCTATTTATCACATTGGCTATAGATTAGCAATCCATTCTGTTTATCACATTGGCTATAGATTAGCAATCCATTCTGTTTATCACATTGGCTATAGATTAGCAATCCATTCTGTTTATCACATTGGCTATAGATTAGCAATCCATTCTGTTTATCACATTGGCTATAGATTAGCAATCCATTCTGTTTATCACATTGGCTATAGATTAGCAATCCATTCTGTTTATCACATTGGCTATAGATTAGCAATCCATTCTGTTTATCACATTGGCTATAGATTAGCAATCCATTCTGTTTATCACATTGGCTATAGATTAGCAATCCATTCTGTTTATCACATTGGCTATAGATTAGCAATCCATTCTCCCAACCGCAGCTCGCAGCAGAATACCAGCTGCGTTTCCTAGAAACCTCGGCCAAGTCCGGTTCGAACGTGGAGGAGGCGTTCTTCCTGCTAGCCAAGGGCATCAAAGCCAAACTGGATGGGAAGCGATCAGCGCCAGGCGCGGCCAGTGGCGCCGCCTCGTCAGAGCAGCGCGGCGGCAAACAGCGCCAACGAGAGAGCGGCAAGAAGTTTCGGTGCGAAATTTTATAAATTTTTGCTTTCTGCCTGTTGCTGTGACAACCGGCTGAAAGTAAATCTAACCAGTTTTATTATCATATTTGCATTTGTTGCTACGCTGCGTTGCTTAATTATCAATTAATACTTGAGACTGTTTTGAATGGCTCACTATCTAACCTCAATAAATTATATTTTTTCCAAGCTGGTTAAGAAAAAGTTTTTTTACTACTTTATAAAATTATTTCATCATTCGTATTTGGCTACTTCTTGTCAGTAGCGTTTTGTGATCAAAGTTTGTTATGTGAATTTTTAATCTTTTATTGATTTCATTTTCGCTGGCTATGAAAGCTTGAGATGATATCTTAGTCGTTTGCGATTTTTATTGTTGATATATTTGATTATTTTTGTACAGAAAGCTTTTACGCTTCTCAAACTTTACTTGAGGTATTTTGGTCGCTGAAGCACCGCTGTCACCTGCCCACATCCTCCCTCAGTTACTAAGCCAGCCTCCCAGATCCTCAGTTGCTGGGCCAGCCTCCCAGATCCTCAGTTGCTGAGCCAGCCTCCCAGATCCTCAGTTGCTGGGCCAGCCTCCCAGATCCTCAGTTGCTGGGCCAGCCTCCCAGATCCTCAGTTGCTGAGCCAGCCTCCCAGATCCTCAGTTGCTGGGCCAGCCTCCCAGATCCTCAGTTTCTGAGCCAGCCTCCCAGATCCTCAGTTGCTGGGCCAGCCTCCCAGATCCTCAGTTGCTGAGCCAGCCTCCCAGATCCTCAATTGCTGGGCCAGCCTCCCAGATCCTCAGTTGCTGAGCCAGCCTCCCAGATCCTCAGTTGCTGGGCCAGCCTCCCAGATCCTCAGTTGCTGAGCCAGCCTCCCAGATCCTCAGTTGCTGAGCCAGCCTCCCAGATCCTCAGTTGCTGGGCCAGCCTCCCAGATCCTCAGTTGCTGGGCCAGCCTCCCAGATCCTCAGTTGCTGGGCCAGCCTCCCAGATCCTCAGTTGCTGGGCCAGCCTCCCAGATCCTCAGTTGCTGAGCCAGCCTCCCAGATCCTCAATTGCTGGCCAGCCTCCCAGATCCTCAGTTGCTGAGCCAGCCTCCCAGATCCTCAGTTGCTGGGCCAGCCTCCCAGATCCTCAGTTGCTGAGCCAGCCTCCCAGATCCTCAGTTGCTGGGCCAGCCTCCCAGATCCTCAGTTGCTGGGCCAGCCTCCCAGATCCTCAGTTGCTGAGCCAGCCTCCCAGATCCTCAGTTGCTGGGCCAGCCTCCCAGATCCTCAGTTGCTGAGCCAGCCTCCCAGATCCTCAGTTGCTGGGCCAGCCTCCCAGATCCTCAGTTGCTGGGCCAGCCTCCCAGATCCTCAGTTGCTGGGCCAGCCTCCCAGATCCTCAGGTGCTGTGCCAGCCTCTAAAAATGTGACCTAGTGTTTCACCCACTTTTGTTATGTTAAGTCGTTTAGCTGAACACTGATTGAACTCAGTAGTGGATTGAAGTGCTATTGATTATTCTAAACTTCAGCAGTATTTCTGTAGTAAAAAGAATATTTTAACAATAAGTCAACTGCATCTTTTGACGTACGTCTTAAGCGTACTACAGACTCAATTTCTGTCGTAATTTATGGTTGCTTTATATTTTTATACAATCATTGTATCTGTGTTAAGATGATAGATCCTTAGTCAATATATTCTCCTATTCGCTAATTATTCTTTATAGGTATTCCAGTTATATAACAGAGAAAGTTATGGAGTGTCGGATATGTAATCTTGTCCTTTTTTAAATGCAATAAATTAGCCATGTAAATCGGATCATTTCTATTTCTAATTTTGTCGAAAAAATTACTGCCTAAAGTTTTTTTGTTGGATATAGTTTTCTTGTTTAAGTTCAGATGGAGATAGCCATTTAGCGTGAGGTCCGATGTACATTCAGGAGAGAGAGAGACTATAGTGTGTGGGATTGGGTCCGATGTACATTCAGAATAGAGAGACTATAGTGGGTGTGGGATTGGGTCCGATGTACATTCAGAATAGAGAGACTATAGTGGGTGTGGGATTGGGTCCGATGTACATTCAGAATAGAGAGACTATAGTGGGTGTGGGATTGGGTCCGATGTACATTCAGAATAGAGAGACATAGTGGGTGTGGGATTGGGTCCGATATACATTCAGAATAGAGAGACTATAGTGTGTGTGGGATATGGTCCGATGTACATTCAGAATAGAGACTATAGTGGGTGTGGGATTGGGTCCGATGTACATTCAGAATAGAGAGACTATAGTGGGTGTGGGATTGGGTCCGATGTACATTCAGAATAGAGAGACTATAGTGGGTGTGGAATTGGGTCCGATGTACATTCAGAATAGAGATACTATAGTGGGTGTGGGATTGGGTCCGATGTACATTCAGAATAGAGACTATAGTGGGTGTGGGATTGGGTCCGATGTACATTCAGAATAGAGAGACTATAGTGGGTGTGGGATTGGGTCCGATGTACATTCAGAATAGAGACTATAGTGGGTGTGGGATTGGGTCCGATGTACATTCAGAATAGAGACTATAGTGGGTGTGGGATTGGGTCCGATGTACATTCAGAATAGAGAGACTATAGTGGGTGTGGGATTGGGTCCGATGTACATTCAGAATAGAGAGACTATAGTGGATGTCTATTCTGTTTATCACATTGGCTATATATTAGCAATCCATTCTATTTATCACATTGGCTATAGATTAGCAATCCATTCTGTTTATCACATTGGCTATAGATTAGCAATCCATTCTATTTATCACATTGGCTATAGTCCTATAGATTAGCAATCCATTCTGTTTATCACATTGGCTATAGATTAGCAATCCATTCTATTTATCACATTTGCTATAGATTAGCAATCCATTCTATTTATCACATTGGCTATAGATTAGCAATCCATTCTATTTATCACATTGGCTATAGATTAGCAATCCATTCTATTTATCACATTGGCTATAGATTAGCAATCCATTCTATTCTGTTTATCATCACATTGGCTATAGATTAGCAATCCATTCTATTCTGTTTATCCCATTGGCTATAGATTAGCAATCCATTCTGTTTATCACATTGGCTATAGATTAGCTATCCATTCTATTTATCACATTGGCTATAGATTAGCAATCCATTCTGTTTATCACATTGGCTATAGATTAGCAATCCATTCTGTTTATCACATTGGCTATAGATTAGCAATCCATTCTGTTTATCACATTGGCTATAGATTAGCAATCCATTCTGTTTATCACATTGGCTATAGATTAGCAATCCATTCTGTTTATCACATTGGCTATAGATTAGCAATCCATTCTCCCAACCGCAGCTCGCAGCAGAATACCAGCTGCGTTTCCTAGAAACCTCGGCCAAGTCCGGTTCGAACGTGGAGGAGGCGTTCTTCCTGCTAGCCAAGGGCATCAAAGCCAAACTGGATGGGAAGCGATCAGCGCCAGGCGCGGCCAGTGGCGCCGCCTCGTCAGAGCAGCGCGGCGGCAAACAGCGCCAACGAGAGAGCGGCAAGAAGTTTCGGTGCGAAATTTTATAAATTTTTGCTTTCTGCCTGTTGCTGTGACAACCGGCTGAAAGTAAATCTAACCAGTTTTATTATCATATTTGCATTTGTTGCTACGCTGCGTTGCTTAATTATCAATTAATACTTGAGACTGTTTTGAATGGCTCACTATCTAACCTCAATAAATTATATTTTTTCCAAGCTGGTTAAGAAAAAGTTTTTTTACTACTTTATAAAATTATTTCATCATTCGTATTTGGCTACTTCTTGTCAGTAGCGTTTTGTGATCAAAGTTTGTTATGTGAATTTTTAATCTTTTATTGATTTCATTTTCGCTGGCTATGAAAGCTTGAGATGATATCTTAGTCGTTTGCGATTTTTATTGTTGATATATTTGATTATTTTTGTACAGAAAGCTTTTACGCTTCTCAAACTTTACTTGAGGTATTTTGGTCGCTGAAGCACCGCTGTCACCTGCCCACATCCTCCCTCAGTTACTAAGCCAGCCTCCCAGATCCTCAGTTGCTGGGCCAGCCTCCCAGATCCTCAGTTGCTGAGCCAGCCTCCCAGATCCTCAGTTGCTGGGCCAGCCTCCCAGATCCTCAGTTGCTGGGCCAGCCTCCCAGATCCTCAGTTGCTGAGCCAGCCTCCCAGATCCTCAGTTGCTGGGCCAGCCTCCCAGATCCTCAGTTTCTGAGCCAGCCTCCCAGATCCTCAGTTGCTGGGCCAGCCTCCCAGATCCTCAGTTGCTGGGCCAGCCTCCCAGATCCTCAGTTGCTGAGCCAGCCTCCCAGATCCTCAATTGCTGGGCCAGCCTCCCAGAGTGTCAGTTGCTGGGCCAGCCTCCCAGATCCTCAGTAGCTGGGCCAGCCTCCCAGATCCTCAGTTGCTGGGCCAGCCTCCCAGATCCTCAGTTGCTGGGCCAGCCTCCCAGATCCTCAGTTGCTGGGCCAGCCTCCCAGATCCTCAGTTTCTGAGCCAGCCTCCCAGATCCTCAGTTGCTGGGCCAGCCTCCCAGATCCTCAGTTGCTGGGCCAGCCTCCCAGATCCTCAGGTGCTGTGCCAGCCTCTAAAAATGTGACCTAGTGTTTCACCCACTTTTGTTATGTTAAGTCGTTTAGCTGAACACTGATTGAACTCAGTAGTGGATTGAAGTGCTATTGATTATTCTAAACTTCAGCAGTATTTCTGTAGTAAAAAGAATATTTTAACAATAAGTCAACTGCATCTTTTGACGTACGTCTTAAGCGTACTACAGACTCAATTTCTGTCGTAATTTATGGTTGCTTTATATTTTTATACAATCATTGTATCTGTGTTAAGATGATAGATCCTTAGTCAATATATTCTCCTATTCGCTAATTATTCTTTATAGGTATTCCAGTTATATAACAGAGAAAGTTATGGAGTGTCGGATATGTAATCTTGTCCTTTTTTAAATGCAATAAATTAGCCATGTAAATCGGATCATTTCTATTTCTAATTTTGTCGAAAAAATTACTGCTTAAAGTTTTTTTGTTGGATATAGTTTTCTTGTTTAAGTTCAGATGGAGATAGCCATTTAGCGTGAGGTCCGATGTACATTCAGGAGAGAGAGAGACTATAGTGTGTGGGATTGGGTCCGATGTACATTCAGAATAGAGAGACTATAGTGTGTGTGGGATATGGTCCGATGTACATTCAGAATAGAGAGACTATAGTGGGTGTGGGATTGGGTCCGATGTACATTCAGAATAGAGAGACTAATAGTGGGTGTGGGATTGGGTCCGATATACATTCAGAATAGAGAGACTATAGTGGGTGTGGGATATGGTCCGATGTACATTCAGAATAGAGAGACATAGTGGGTGTGGGATTGGGTCCGATATACATTCAGAATAGAGAGACTATAGTGTGTGTGGGATATGGTCCGATGTACATTCAGAATAGAGACTATAGTGGGTGTGGGATTGGGTCCGATGTACATTCAGAATAGAGAGACTATAGTGGGTGTGGGATTGGGTCCGATGTACATTCAGAATAGAGAGACTATAGTGGGTGTGGAATTGGGTCCGATGTACATTCAGAATAGAGATACTATAGTGGGTGTGGGATTGGGTCCGATGTACATTCAGAATAGAGACTATAGTGGGTGTGGGATTGGGTCCGATGTACATTCAGAATAGAGAGACTATAGTGTGTGTGGGATTGGGTCCGATGTACATTCAGAATAGAGAGACTATAGTGGGTGTGGGATTGGGTCCGATGTACATTCAGAATAGAGACTATAGTGGGTGTGGGATTGGGTCCGATGTACATTCAGAATAGAGACTATAGTGGGTGTGGGATTGGGTCCGATGTACATTCAGAATAGAGAGACTATAGTGGATGTCTATTCTGTTTATCACATTGGCTATAGATTAGCAATCCATTCTATTTATCACATTGGCTATAGATTAGCAATCCATTCTGTTTATCACATTGGCTATAGATTAGCAATCCATTCTATTTATCACATTGGCTATAGTCCTATAGATTAGCAATCCATTCTGTTTATCACATTGGCTATAGATTAGCAATCCATTCTATTTATCACATTGGCTATAGATTAGCAATCCATTCTATTTATCACATTGGCTATAGATTAGCAATCCATTCTGTTTATCACATTGGCTATAGATTAGCAATCCATTCTGTTTATCACATTGGCTATAGATTAGCAATCCATTCTATTTATCACATTGGCTATAGTCCTATAGATTAGCAATCCATTCTGTTTATCACATTGGCTATAGATTAGCAATCCATTCTATTTATCACATTGGCTATAGATTAGCAATCCATTCTGTTTATCACATTGGCTATAGATTAGCAATCCATTCTATTTATCACATTGGCTATAGTCCTATAGATTAGCAATCCATTCTGTTTATCACATTGGCTATAGATTAGCAATCCATTCTATTTATCACATTGGCTATAGATTAGCAATCCATTCTATTCTGTTTATCATCACATTGGCTATAGATTAGCAATCCATTCTATTCTGTTTATCCCATTGGCTATAGATTAGCAATCCATTCTATTCTGTTTATCACATTGGCTATAGATTAGCAATCCATTCTATTCTGTTTATCACATTGGCTATAGATTAGCAATCCATTCTGTTTAACACATTGGCTATAGATTAGCAATCCATTCTGTTTAACACATTGGCTATAGATTAGCAATCCATTCTGTTTAACACATTGGCTATAGATTAGCTATCCATTCTGTTTAACACATTGGCTATAGATTAGCTATCCATTCTATTTATCACATTGGCTATAGATTAGCAATCCATTCTGTTTAACACATTGGCTATAGATTAGCTATCCATTCTATTTATCACATTGGCTATAGATTAGCAATCCATTCTGTTTATCACATTGGCTATAGATTAGCAATCCATTCTGTTTATCACATTGGCTATAGATTAGCAATCCATTCTGTTTATCACATTGGCTATAGATTAGCAATCCATTCTGTTTATCACATTGGCTATAGATTAGCAATCCATTCTGTTTATCACATTGGCTATAGATTAGCAATCCATTCTGTTTATCACATTGGCTATAGATTAGCAATCCATTCTGTTTATCACATTGGCTATAGATTAGCAATCCATTCTCCCAACCGCAGCTCGCAGCAGAATACCAGCTGCGTTTCCTAGAAACCTCGGCCAAGTCCGGTTCGAACGTGGAGGAGGCGTTCTTCCTGCTAGCCAAGGGCATCAAAGCCAAACTGGATGGGAAGCGATCAGCGCCAGGCGCGGCCAGTGGCGCCGCCTCGTCAGAGCAGCGCGGCGGCAAACAGCGCCAACGAGAGAGCGGCAAGAAGTTTCGGTGCGAAATTTTATAAATTTTTGCTTTCTGCCTGTTGCTGTGACAACCGGCTGAAAGTAAATCTAACCAGTTTTATTATCATATTTGCATTTGTTGCTACGCTGCGTTGCTTAATTATCAATTAATACTTGAGACTGTTTTGAATGGCTCACTATCTAACCTCAATAAATTATATTTTTTCCAAGCTGGTTAAGAAAAAGTTTTTTTACTACTTTATAAAATTATTTCATCATTCGTATTTGGCTACTTCTTGTCAGTAGCGTTTTGTGATCAAAGTTTGTTATGTGAATTTTTAATCTTTTATTGATTTCATTTTCGCTGGCTATGAAAGCTTGAGATGATATCTTAGTCGTTTGCGATTTTTATTGTTGATATATTTGATTATTTTTGTACAGAAAGCTTTTACGCTTCTCAAACTTTACTTGAGGTATTTTGGTCGCTGAAGCACCGCTGTCACCTGCCCACATCCTCCCTCAGTTACTAAGCCAGCCTCCCAGATCCTCAGTTGCTGGGCCAGCCTCCCAGATCCTCAGTTGCTGAGCCAGCCTCCCAGATCCTCAGTTGCTGGGCCAGCCTCCCAGATCCTCAGTTGCTGGGCCAGCCTCCCAGATCCTCAGTTGCTGAGCCAGCCTACCAGATCCTCAGTTGCTGGGCCAGCCTCCCAGATCCTCAGTTTCTGAGCCAGCCTCCCAGATCCTCAGTTGCTGGGCCAGCCTCCCAGATCCTCAGTTGCTGGGCCAGCCTCCCAGATCCTCAGTTGCTGAGCCAGCCTCCCAGATCCTCAATTGCTGGGCCAGCCTCCCAGAGTGTCAGTTGCTGGGCCAGCCTCCCAGATCCTCAGTAGCTGGGCCAGCCTCCCAGATCCTCAGTTGCTGGGCCAGCCTCCCAGATCCTCAGTTGCTGGGCCAGCCTCCCAGATCCTCAGTTGCTGGGCCAGCCTCCCAGATCCTCAGTTGCTGAGCCAGCCTCCCAGATCCTCAGTTGCTGGGCCAGCCTCCCAGATCCTCAGTTGCTGGGCCAGCCTCCCAGATCCTCAGGTGCTGTGCCAGCCTCTAAAAATGTGACCTAGTGTTTCACCCACTTTTGTTATGTTAAGTCGTTTAGCTGAACACTGATTGAACTCAGTAGTGGATTGAAGTGCTATTGATTATTCTAAACTTCAGCAGTATTTCTGTAGTAAAAAGAATATTTTAACAATAAGTCAACTGCATCTTTTGACGTACGTCTTAAGCGTACTACAGACTCAATTTCTGTCGTAATTTATGGTTGCTTTATATTTTTATACAATCATTGTATCTGTGTTAAGATGATAGATCCTTAGTCAATATATTCTCCTATTCGCTAATTATTCTTTATAGGTATTCCAGTTATATAACAGAGAAAGTTATAGAGTGTCGGATATGTAATCTTGTCCTTTTTTAAATGCAATAAATTAGCCATGTAAATCGGATCATTTCTATTTCTAATTTTGTCGAAAAAAATTACTGCTTAAAGTTTTTTTGTTGGATATAGTTTTCTTGTTTAAGTTCAGATGGAGATAGCCATTTAGCGTGAGGTCCGATGTACATTCAGGAGAGAGAGAGACTATAGTGTGTGGGATTGGGTCCGATGTACATTCAGAATAGAGAGACTATAGTGTGTGTGGGATATGGTCCGATGTACATTCAGAATAGAGAGACATAGTGGGTGTGGGATTGGGTCCGATGTACATTCAGAATAGAGAGACTATAGTGTGTGTGGGATATGGTCCGATGTACATTCAGAATAGAGAGACTATAGTGGGTGTGGGATTGGGTCCGATGTACATTCAGAATAGAGAGACTATAGTGTGTGTGGGATATGGTCCGATGTACATTCAGAATAGAGATACTATAGTGTGTGTGGGATATGGTCCGATGTACATTCAGAATAGAGACTATAGTGGGTGTGGGATTGGGTCCGATGTACATTCAGAATAGAGAGACTATAGTGGGTGTGGGATTGGGTCCGATGTACATTCAGAATAGAGACTATAGTGGGTGTGGGATTGGGTCCGATGTACATTCAGAATAGAGAGACTATAGTGTGTGTGGGATATGGTCCGATGTACATTCAGAATAGAGAGACTATAGTGTGTGTGGGATATGGTCCGATGTACATTCAGAATAGAGACTATAGTGGGTGTGGGATTGGGTCCGATGTACATTCAGAATAGAGAGACTATAGTGGGTGTGGGATTGGGTCCGATGTACATTCAGAATAGAGAGACTATAGTGGGTGTGGGATTGGGTCCGATGTACATTCAGAATAGAGAGACTATAGTGTGTGTGGGATATGGTCCGATGTACATTCAGAATAGAGATACTATAGTGTGTGTGGGATATGGTCCGATGTACATTCAGAATAGAGACTATAGTGGGTGTGGGATTGGGTCCGATGTACATTCAGAATAGAGAGACTATAGTGGGTGTGGGATTGGGTCCGATGTACATTCAGAATAGAGACTATAGTGGGTGTGGGATTGGGTCCGATGTACATTCAGAATAGAGATACTATAGTGGGTGTGGGATATGGTCCGATGTACATTCAGAATAGAGATACTATAGTGGGTGTGGGATATGGTCCGATGTACATTCAGAATAGAGATACTATAGTGGGTGTGGGATTGGGTCCGATGTACATTCAGAATAGAGAGACTATAGTGGGTGTGGGATTGGGTCCGATGTACATTCAGAATAGAGACTATAGTGGGTGTGGGATTGGTTACGATGTACATTCAGGAGAGAGAGAGACTATAGTGGGTGTGGGATTGGGTCCGATGTACATTCAGAATAGAGAGACTATAGTGTGTGTGGGATATGGTCCGATGTACATTCAGAATAGAGAGACATAGTGGGTGTGGGATTGGGTCCGATGTACATTCAGAATAGAGAGACTATAGTGTGTGTGGGATATGGTCCGATGTACATTCAGAATAGAGAGACTATAGTGGGTGTGGGATTGGGTCCGATGTACATTCAGAATAGAGAGACTATAGTGGGTGTGGGATTGGGTCCGATGTACATTCAGAATAGAGATACTATAGTGTGTGTGGGATATGGTCCGATGTACATTCAGAATAGAGACTATAGTGGGTGTGGGATTGGGTCCGATGTACATTCAGAATAGAGAGACTATAGTGGGTGTGGGATTGGGTCCGATGTACATTCAGAATAGAGACTATAGTGGGTGTGGGATTGGGTCCGATGTACATTCAGAATAGAGAGACTATAGTGTGTGTGGGATATGGTCCGATGTACATTCAGAATAGAGAGACTATAGTGTGTGTGGGATATGGTCCGATGTACATTCAGAATAGAGACTATAGTGGGTGTGGGATTGGGTCCGATGTACATTCAGAATAGAGAGACTATAGTGGGTGTGGGATTGGGTCCGATGTACATTCAGAATAGAGAGACTATAGTGGGTGTGGGATTGGGTCCGATGTACATTCAGAATAGAGAGACTATAGTGTGTGTGGGATATGGTCCGATGTACATTCAGAATAGAGATACTATAGTGTGTGTGGGATATGGTCCGATGTACATTCAGAATAGAGACTATAGTGGGTGTGGGATTGGGTCCGATGTACATTCAGAATAGAGAGACTATAGTGGGTGTGGGATTGGGTCCGATGTACATTCAGAATAGAGACTATAGTGGGTGTGGGATTGGGTCCGATGTACATTCAGAATAGAGATACTATAGTGGGTGTGGGATATGGTCCGATGTACATTCAGAATAGAGATACTATAGTGGGTGTGGGATATGGTCCGATGTACATTCAGAATAGAGATACTATAGTGGGTGTGGGATTGGGTCCGATGTACATTCAGAATAGAGAGACTATAGTGGGTGTGGGATTGGGTCCGATGTACATTCAGAATAGAGACTATAGTGGGTGTGGGATTGGGTACGATGTACATTCAGGAGAGAGAGAGACTATAGTGGGTGTGGGATTGGGTCCGATGTACATTCAGAATAGAGAGACTATAGTGGGTGTAAGATTGGGTACGATGTAGATTCAGGTGAGAGAGAGAGACTATAGTGGGTGTGGGATTGAGTCCGATGTACATTCAGAGTAGAGAGACTATTAGTGGGTGTGGGATTGGGTCCGATGTACATTCAGAATAGACTATAGTGGGTGTGGGATTGGGTACGATGTACATTCAGGAGAGAGAGAGACTATAGTGGGTGTGGGATTGGGTCCGATGTACATTCAGGAAAGAGATACTATTAGTGGGTGTGGGATTGGGTCCGATGTACATTCAGAATAGAGAGACTATAGTGGGTGTGGGATTGGGTCCGATGTACATTCAGAATAGAGACTATAGTGGGTGTGGGATTGGGTCCGATGTACATTCAGAATAGAGAGACTATAGTGGGTGTGGGATTGGGTCCGATGTACATTCAGAATAGAGAGACTATAGTGGGTGTGGGATTGGGTCCGATGTACATTCAGAATAGAGAGACTATAGTGGGTGTGGGATTGGGTCCGATGTACATTCAGAATAGAGACTATAGTGGGTGTGGGATTGGGTCCGATGTACATTCAGAATAGAGAGACTATAGTGGGTGTGGGATTGGGTCCGATGTACATTCAGAATAGAGAGACTATAGTGGGTGTGGGATTGGGTACGATGTACATTCAGAATAGAGACTATAGTGGGTGTGGGATTGGGTCCGATGTACATTCAGAATAGAGACTATAGTGGGTGTGGGATTGGGTCCGATGTACATTCAGAATAGAGACTATAGTGGGTGTGGGATTGGGTCCGATGTACATTCAGAATAGAGACTATAGTGGGTGTGGGATTGGGTACGATGTACATTCAGAATAGAGAGACTATAGTGTGTGTGGGATTGGATCCGATGTGTACATTCAGAATAGAGAGACTATAGTGGGTGTAAGATTGGGTACGATGTAGATTCAGGTGAGAGAGAGAGACTATAGTGGGTGTGGGATTGAGTCCGATGTACATTCAGAATAGAGAGACTATAGTGGGTGTGGGATTGAGTCCGATGTACATTCAGAATAGAGAGACTATTAGTGGGTGTGGGATTGGGTCCGATGTACATTCAGAATAGAGAGACTATAGTGGGTGTGGGATTGGGTCCGATGTACATTCAGAATAGAGACTATAGTGGGTGTGGGATTGGGTCCGATGTACATTCAGAATAGAGAGACTATAGTGGGTGTGGGATTGGGTCCGATGTACATTCAGAATAGAGACTATAGTGGGTGTGGGATTGGGTCCGATGTACATTCAGAATAGAGAGACTATAGTGGGTGTGGGATATGGTCCGATGTACATTCAGGAGAGAGAGACTATATTGGGTGTGGGCGTCGGATGTGTCCGATGTACTCGTACATTCAGGAGGGAGACTATAGTGGATGTGGGATAGGGTCCAATGTACATTCAGAATATGCCTGCCATTTGAAACAAAAATCAATAAACAGAGCTCAATGTTGGACACTGTTCTTTCTGCTGCGAACAAAAGCGATCGCATAATGGTTGGGCAAAAAAGGTGCGTAGCACGGTATTTAAAATAAATACAGCATGTATTTTTTCTTTTTCGCTAGGCTCACAGTTTTATATATAATTGAAAGTGTAAATATGGCATTCAAATTACTTGTGCTAAGAAAAAGGTCGGCAAATGTAGAGCGCTATAAAATAGTGGTCACAGCAAAAGAGAAAAGTTACTTGGACGTATTGTTTTTGTGTGCAGATAATTTGGTTTACTTTGCTAAGAGGCTATTATAAGTTCACTACACTGCTCTCACTTTATTTGACGCTTAGTCTTCACCACATCTGACGCTTAGACCTTGACACGTCTGACGCTTAGACCTTGACACATCTGACGCTTAGACCTTGACACATCTGACGCTTAGACCTTGACACATCTGACGCTTAGACCTTGACACATCTGACGCTTAGACCTTGACACGTCTGACGCTTAGACCTTGACACGTCTGACGCTTAGACCTTGACACGTCTGACGCTTAGACCTTGACACGTCTGTCGCTTAGTCTTCACCACATCTGACGCTTAGTCTTCACCACATCTGACGCTTAGTCTTCACCATATCTGACGCTTAGTCTTCACCACATCTGACGCTTAGTCTTCACCACATTAGATGATTAGTCCGAAGCACATCTGACACTCGTACAACAACAAAATTCTGGGATTATAATACAGCACATCAGTAATACTGATCCAAAAAAGCAATGACAAAAATCGCTTCAATGTGCAGCAGGCTTTCTGTGTTCAAAACGCGAGTTAACATCGATCGATGCAGAACGCGAAGTTAATAACATTGTTTTTAAATCTGCTGTTTTTAGTCCTGATTTTTTATACTTCTGAAAAAGCTTCACGAATTAATTTATGCTAACAAAAGCATCGTTTCAAAAACATCTACTTAGTCATCAGGATCATATTCGTCTTCGTCTTGAAAATCTTCATCTCTTAATGGGATTTCGTCTTCGAATTTTGCTGCTCCTTGAGGTTGCTGTTCTTGTTGCTGTTGTTGATGTTGTTGTTGCTGTTGGTGTTGTTGCCAAGTCTGCCTGTGAATTCTAGCATGCCTAGTGATCATGTCTCTCCTGCAGGCCGTATAGGAGCACAGCTGGCATCTGTACGGTTTTTCTCCAGTATGTGTTCGCAGATGCGTGTTCAGATGATCGGACCTGCGATGTCAAATATTTTTAGCCAAATTTGCTTGAAACACGTTAGTTAGTTAGCTAGCTAGTTAGTTAGTTAGTTAGTTAGTTAGTTAGTTAGTTAGTTAGTTAGTTAGTTAGTTAGTTAGTTAGTTAGCTAGCTAGTTTGTTAGTTAGTTAGTTAGTTAGTTAGTTAGTCAGTTAGTTAGTCAGTTAGTTAGTTAGGTAGCTAGCTAGTTAGGTAGTTAGTTAGTTAGTTAGTTAGTTAGTTAGTTAGTTAGTTAGTTAGTTAGTCAGTTAGTTAGTTAGTTAGTTAGTTAGGTAGCTAGTTAGTTAGTTAGTTAGTTAGTTAGTTAGTTAGTTAGTTAGTTAGTTAGTTAGTTAGTTAGTTAGCTAGCTAGTTTGTTAGTTAGTTAGTTAGTTAGTTAGTTAGTCAGTTAGTTAGTCAGTTAGTTAGTTAGGTAGCTAGCTAGTTAGGTAGTTAGTTAGTTAGTTAGTTAGTTAGTTAGTTAGTTAGTTAGTTAGTTAGTTAGTTAGTTAGTCAGTTAGTTAGTTAGTTAGTTAGTTAGGTAGCTAGCTAGTTAGGTAGTTAGTTAGTTAGTTAGTTAGTTAGTTACTTAGTTAAATCAAAATGCGACCGTGCAAAGGAATCGAACCAGAGTACGAAATGCATTAACCGCAGGGCTAATCTGCCCCTTGCCACCTTGAAAAAGTAGTATCAACTGTATTGGTATCGAATTTATATAAGCAGTCAATTTTTTGGCAACTACGAGCTAAAACCAACTCAGCAGGCGGAACCATTTGTTAGAAAAACACACAGCAGCTTACCGACTCTGACACCGAAATGTCACGCTTACTGACACTGATGCCTCCAACGTGCTAGCTTCTAGCTTAGCGCCGGAGTCTGGGCTCAGACTACTGAATCGTCAGTCAGGAAAGACAGGGATGGGATGAGCAGAATTCCTTTCCTTGGGGGAGTTAGCAGTCCATAATTCTGGCAGTCGTTCTCTCCTCCCATCAGGTCTCTCTGGGACTGACTGGGGCTGCGGCTAAGCCATGAGTGCACTGTATAGGAGGCTGAGGCTCCAAAGCTTTCAAACCCCTAGATTTCCTAGGCTATCAAGCTAAAGCCTGGCGCACAGGCCTCTGCGAAATTGTCTTTGAGCTGAGACAAAACGGGAACTATAGTAATAAGTGCGCCTCGCGAGTTGGGCAATGGAGAACAGCTTGGAATATCGCCACAAATGGAAATTCGCGCATAGACAAACAGCTTTTTTTCTAGATATTCAATTTCTATCAGCTTTGTACTTTTATAGTGCACAATTGTCTGCTTGAAAAGTTCATTCTATTGAAATGACAAGTCATTGTTCAGGGAAAGGCAAATGCACTTTTGTAACGTCACAAGGCTTGTAAAATCGAATCCCGATCTAAGAATAAATCTAACTTTGAATATTTTATGCACACCCCGCTCAAAACCTTTTATTCGGGCGGAAATTAAACATCTAAGCTTAATCCCTCTGTAATCTACCTGATGGATGGATTGAAAGCTGATTAAATCCGACCGACCCGATTCCTGCTATTCTCCTTGCAAGTCTATTAAAAGCATTCTTTTCAACTTTATACGTTGTTAGTTAACTTTAAATTTAGTATGGCCTCCTCTATTGATGACGATAATTGCAGTTATTATTAATTCGTTCGCGAAATCGTCCATCAGGAATGCGTCTATCGATCTATATCTGAATTGCGTGTCTGCATCATCTACAAATGGCCAGGGAATTTCTTTGGGTACTCCGTGTTAGGCCTGTAATAGTTCATTAAGCTTATTAAATGCATTGACTTGTATCGTGAATACAACCCACATTTTCGAGGGGGGGGGGGTTGGGGGTTGTCGTGCAACTCACAGCCAAGAGGGCCAACCCCCAAGGCGCGGAGAGTGTGCCTGCCCGACGATTAGAAAGTCAGGGTGGCTGTACCACCCTGCGTGAGCGGGTGCATGTGCTCTGAGTTATTGAATCGATTGCTTACCTTGAAAATGCCTGGTTGCACAGAGCGCACTCGTACGGCTTTGTCCCGGTGTGCACCCGCAGGTGCCTGTTGAGCATGTCGGACCTGTTGAAATACCTGGGACACAGGTG
Organism: Macrostomum lignano; assembly: GCA_002269645.1. NCBI lineage: Eukaryota > Metazoa > Platyhelminthes > Macrostomidae > Macrostomum > Macrostomum lignano. Next base: position 132,133 of record NIVC01002297.1, read on the forward strand.
ACAGGAAAACTGTCTGGATTCAGCCTGACTAACGCTGCAGCTGGCGGTTCCGCCACTACTGCTGGTTGATTCTGTCAGCTGTTGAGTTTCCTTTGTCTCCGATGCAGATTGAGAGGCTGAAAAGTGTTTAGCAGAAGGAATTGCTCACTTTGAGCTTGTTCTCTTCACATTTAAAGCTCAATTTAAAGTCTTGGCAAGAAGTTAGGTCCTTAGCTATAAGCGTAAGCTAATTTAGCCTAAGGATTTGTACCGAAATTTTAGTTGCTCAGCTTTCTGCTTAGTGTACTTTTTCTAGACCGATTAGTTTAACTCTACCAGCTTTGTTGCCAGCCAGAAGGAGGTCATAATTACAAAGAAAATAGCGGTAAAACGGCCTTAAAAATCCAATGATAATTATGGATGAGATGACGCGAGATACTAGTGGAAAGACCTGACAGCAGGTGTTTCCTGAAAGCACCCTTCAACTGTGGATTGAAAATAGACATACAGTGTAGGCCTGTAGCCTGTAATTGCCATTCCCCCTGTACCTCTCGTCTCAGCTGTCACTCTGCTGTTCTGGAACCCTTTGAGAATTTCCTAGGACTTTACTTTTATGATACAGGGTCTGCTCCGCTCTTATTGCGCACCGTTCTGCACTCTTCTCTTACAGAAGTGCCTTTTGACCGTTTCCACTTTTTTTGGGCAACTCTATCGGACTCGAGTGATCGATGCTTCCTTGTTTTTCTTCTGCATTGAATCTCCAGGTTAACTATAGGGAAAGTCGGGGTCCGACGCGGTGCTCTCACTGCTCCACTTTAATTTGTTTAATTGCGCAGGCATGCATTCATCAAATTAAATGTATGGATTATTGTCTTGGATCAAAGTAAGCCCATGACGCAAATTTGAGTTTCGAAGCTTATCGACTAATTGTACTTTTATAATCTGAAAGCTTACTTTCTCTGCGACGTCGAATCGGCTGCTCCATAGGTTCTTCCTTAACTGTTACAGATTGTGACTTCGTTTCATGCGGATGCGGATGTTGTTGATGCGGATGTTGCGAAGGATACGGGTGTTGTGGAGGATGCGAATGTTGTGAAGGCAGTGGATGTTGTGACAGATGCGGATGTTGTGGAGGATGCTCATGTTGTGGAGGATGCGGATGTTGTGACGGATGCGGATGTTGTTGATGCGGATGTTGTTGATGCGGATGTTGTGAAAGATACGGGTGTTGTGGAGGATGCGGATGTTGTGAAGGGAGTGGATGTTGTGACAGATGCGGATGTTGTGGAGGACGCTCATGTTGTGGAGGATGCGAATGTTGTGACGGATGCGGATGTTGTGGAGGATGCGGATGTTGTGGAGGATGCGGATGTTGTGGAGGATTTGGATGTTGTGGAGGATGTGGATGTTGTGGAGGATGTGGATGTTGTGGAGGATGTGGAAGTTGTGGAGGATGCGGATATTGCGAATGAGGATGCTTTTGTGGGTGTGGATGCTGGGACGAATGTGGATGCGAACGTGGCGGCGGTGGCGGCGGTGGCGGCATCGGCGGAAACACAAAGTGCGGATTCGGGGCAACTGACGTTCTCGGCTCGCTCAGGCATCGGGCAGTCCGGCTCCCAGATGAGGATTCCCGCATGGGCTGAAACCGATTTATTGAATTTTGAAATCTGCGATTGTCAACTTATGAACTTATTTTGGATTGAATAGGACAAATTTTTCAATTGCCCGCAGTTCACCTGATGCATGAGCGTTGCAGACCTTGGCTCACATCTCGAACTAGACGACCTAGAACCTGCTGCAGCGGCAGCGGTAGCAGCGGCGGCTGCAGCAGCGGCGGCCACCCCGTGCGTAGCGGCTAGCGGGCTGACGGCCGAAAGCCCCAGCAGACGGTGCTGGTGAAAGGCGGCGGCACTCCACGGACTCTGCGGGCTGAAATAGCCGGACGACTGACTGTAAGGCGTCATCGGCGAGAAAGGCGACGACATCAGATCGCTCTCCATGTCTATCGACATCCATCCTGAGCTAGATGAGGCGCTTCCGTGACGCGTAGCCTGTGAGAAGCTGCCTCCCGACCACCGGCGCATCGGGAGCGGGTGAGCAGCTCGGCCAGGATGTCCTGCTGATGAGTCATCACTTGCTGCTGTCGAGAAGGCGATGGCGTTGGCAAAGATGTCGCTGGAGCTGACAGCTGATGAAGTTGGGACGGCGTCAATTCAGGGACCGTCAGGAAGGCCTGAGACTGCATCACTCTGCTCGAAGCTGCCGCGACAGATGCCCCGGCTAGTGGAATCCCACTCGAGGTCGGAGCTAGTGGACTGCTGCTGCAACTCTGCGCTTCCTCGTGCCACTGTCCGAAGTCTTCTCCACTATCCGAGGGCGACTTATCACGAAATTGTCGAAAACACGGCGCAGCAAAGGATGCTCCCGTGCTTGTAGACTGCTGCTGTTGCTGCTGCTTCTGCTGCTCTTGATCCTGCTGCATATAGCGGTCTCGAAGCATCTTTTTAAAGCCCACGGCGCCACCTGGTGATGGTTCAGCCTCGGCCGGAGCTGCCGCTGCCCCGGCCGGCACAACGCTGGCTGCAGAGTTTGACGACGAAGACCCCGACCCCGACGAGTTAGATGTCGGCGGGGTGCTCCTGCCGCTCTCCTTCGAGTCTCGACTTGCCGTGTTCCGGCGCATCCGCTTTCGATAGATCTCCGCCTTGGAGATGTTCTGCAGGATCCGGTTCAGCCGGCTGTGGTCGCCTTGGTCCTCCTCGGCTGAGGCGGGCAGCCGCGGCGCTTGCTGCTGCCCGGCGGACTCCGATACGACGCGCTGCCAGATGTTCGAGTCACTGCTGGGCAGGCCGCCTCCATCGCCACTGCCGACGCTGACGCCGCCACAAGCTGCGAGCGGTGACACTGGCATGGACTTGCTGCTGGCTACGTCGTGAGCTATCGGAGTCGCTACCGCCAGCGCTGAAGGTGCCGGTCGCAGTTGCGGCTCGTTCGATTCGCACGGCCGCTTTTGACCGGCTCTGGGAAACGCCTCAGACAGTTCTGGCAGCTCTGCCGCCTCGTCTGGCTTGTGCCTGGCCTGGCTGGGGCCTGGCTCCATCTGAAACGCACAGGCAGTCAGTTTTTCAGGGGATTACATGTAGCGGATGTCCCAGAAAAAGGATAAATTTTTAGCGCCAATTTTTAGAGCAGTTTAGCACGTGACCCTGCAGTTCTACAGTAAACATCCGCGTCAACCATTGAAGAAGGGACTTAGAGAAGGAACAGGCCTAATGCTGTCAACTGTTTGCGAGTTTTTCTTTGTTACAAACTATACGACCGTATTTGCTAGTAAAGTCTATAAATCTGACGAGTCAAAATAAAATTTGTAACCCAAGATTTTACAGAGTTTTGGCCAGATAGAATAGAATTGCTACAATGATCCACTTGGCTCGAATGCTAAAATCACATTTAGGTTATTTTTGGAACAGATCTCTTAGCCGTCTTTAAAAAAACAAATTGTTTTGACACTCCCGTCCATTCCGTTCTAACCAGCGATTCATCATTAGGTGGTTCCTGTTTTTCTTTTCTTGGCTTCTGACAAGCACTGCTGCTGAGTGTTCTCACGCACTGCCAGGCTTACCTGGCAAACAGGGTTGAGGCTAAAGACAAATGGACAGATTGGCAAGACAACCAAACACTTTCTTTGAGCCATCCAGAATTGGGGAGGGACGGGCTGGGATGAAAGCAAATGGCGAGATAGAGATGGGGCGAGTGCATCTGTTGGGAGCAGAGATGTCTGCGTAGTGAAATTGATTTCAATAGTTACTCTTCACCCCTGCCGCTGGGAATGCGACACAAAGAGCTCTCGCTCCAGCCTGCACGACTCCACCCTGTCGACCTTGCGGTTTTGAGGGCAAGTCTATCTGCTCCTGAGCTGCGGGAAGCGAGGAAATTCAAGCAGACTCAAGGGACCTCCTCTTAGCCCCCGATTCTCGCGACCCCCCAGAGCCTGTCTTTATCTGCATTCCATCTGTTCTATTCAGCGTTGAAAGCTCGTAAGTGCGTCGTGCACTTATTTATTATTAAGGCCTTGCATTTCCAAGCCAGCTACGAGCGTATCTATCTAACCATCTATCTATCTATCTATCTATCTATCTATCTATCTATCTAACCATCTATCTATCTATCTATCTATCTATCTATCTATCTATCTATCTTTCTATCTATCTATCTATCTATCTATCTATCTATCTATCTATCTATCTATCTATCTATCTATCTATCTATCTATCTATCTATCTATCTATCTATCTATCTATCTATGTATCTATCTATCTATCTATCTATCTATCTATCTATCTATATATATCTATCTATCTATCTATCTATCTATCTATCTATCTATCTATCTATCTATCTATCTATCTATCTATCTATCTATCTATCTATCTATCTATCTGTCTGTCTGTCTGTCTGTCTGTCTGTCTGTCTGTCTGTCTGTCTGTCTGTCTGTCTGTCTGTCTGTCTGCCTGTCTGTCTGTCTGTCTGTCTGTCTGTCTGTCTGTCTGTCTGTCTGTCTGTCTGTCTGTCTGTCTGTCTGTCTATCTGTCTGTCTATCTGTCTGTCTGTCTGTCTGTCTGTCTGTCTGTCTGTCTGTCTGTCTGTCTGACTGTCTGTCTGTCTGTCTGTCTGTCTGTCTGTCTGTCTGTCTGTCTGTCTGTCTGTCTGTCTGTCTGTCTGTCTGTCTGTCTGTCTGTCTGTCTGTCTGTCTGACTGTCTGTCTGTCTGTCTGTCTGCCTGTCTGTCTGTTTGCCTGTCTGTCTGTCATTTTAATTTCAAAGTCCATCTTTTTCATTAACTTCAAGAATTGCTAGAAAATCGTTTAGAATCTCTTTAATTGGTTTTCCGTGTCCCAAATGATTGGAACTGCAGGCACTGTTAAGCCTAAACGAAGCATGGGAAACTAAGTTGACTAAATACTAAAAACATGACATTGACAATTTGAGCATTTTCGCTGAGTGATGGAAATGTTTTTAGCAACCTGCACGATCGCTATATTTAGACAGAGTTCGTGCTCGGAATTGATGGACTATGCAGGAAAGCGAATCTCTAAGTCCATAATAGCACAAGTGCAGGCTGTACTTCTATTTGATGACTGCTCAGCATTTAGCCCCGACTCATACTGTCGAGTGAGGTGAGGCGAGGCGAGATGAGGCGAGTGATAGAATAGTGAGAGCGAATGAAAAAGAGGAGAGGTAGAAGGGAATGAGAAGGGAGGAAGAAGGGAGGAAGGGAGGGAGAAAGGAGGGAGAAGGGAAAGAGAAGGGAGGGAGAAGGGAGAGAGAAGGGAGGGAGAAGGGAGGGAGAAGGGAAAGAGAAGGGAGGGAGAAGGGAGGGAGAAGGGACGGGAGAAGGAAGGAAAAACAGATGGAGAAGGGAGTAAGAAGGGAGGGAGAAGGGAGGGACAAGGTAGGGGAGAAGAGAGGGAAAGAGTGGGAGAAGGGAGGGGAAGAGTGGGAGAAGGGAGGCGGCAGGAAGCTTCAGTGCCAGAGGTATGCCTTGGTCTTATAAAAGCAGATCGAGCTAAAGCAAAAAGCAAAATAGAGTTGCTGCAGAATAGATATGACAAATTATACATGTGTTAATCTAAAACAAGACGTGCAGTGCAGTCAGTGTGGTCGCACCCGAGCAGGACTGCAGTCACCAATCGGGGTCAGAATTTCACGACTTTGGAAAACTATTATTAGTGGTACAATCATGAGCACACAGAGCTGTGTAATTCTGCAACAGGGCAACCGGTTCAACAACGGCTCTTATAATAGGAATTCACTGACTGCACTCTCCCCCGATCTCTTCAGCATTTTTGATTGAATATGCTCTAAAAATTTTCATTCCTTTAACGGCGTTCTTTACTGAAGGCAAAAATTGCAAATGCATGGCCGAGATAGAGGTAGAGGATTTACAATTGTGCAGTGAACTCGTCACGTGCCTAAAGACTGGTATAAGCGCGCACTGGCATAAGCGCGCACTGGCACAAGCGCGCACTGGCATAAGCGCGCACTGGCACAGGCATAAGCGCGCACTGGAATAAGCGCGCACTGGAATAAGCGCGCACTGGAATAAGCGCGCACTGGAATAAGCGCGCACTGGAATAAGCGCGCACTGGAATAAGCGCGCACTGGAATAAGCGCGCACTGGAACAAGCGCGCACTGCAATAAGCGCGCACTGGAAAAAGCGCGCACTGGAAAAAGCGCGCACTAGCACTGGAATAAGCGTGCACTTGAAAAAGCGCGCACTAGCACCGGAATAAGCGCGCACTGGAATAAGCACGCACTAGCACCGGAATAAGCGCGCACTGGAATAAGCGCGCACTGGAATAAGCGTGCACTGGAATAAGCGCGCACTAGCACCGGAATAAGCGCGCACTGGAATAAGCGCGCACTGGAATAAGCGCGCACTGGAATAAGCGCGCACTGGAATAAGCGCGCACTGGCACAAGCGCGCACTGGCATAAGCGCGCACTGGCACAAGCGCGCACTGGCATAAGCGCGCACTGGCACAAGCGCGCACTGGCATAAGCGCGCACTGGCACAAGCGCGCACTGACAATAAGCGCGCATTGACATAAGCGCGCACTGGCACAAGCGCGCACTCACAATAAGCGCGCACTGGCATAAGCGCGCACTGACAATAAGCGCGCACTGGCACAAGCGCGCACTGGCACAAGCGCGCATTGGCACAAGCGCGCACTGGAATAAGCGCGCACTGGCACAAGCGCGCACTGGCATAAGCGCGCACTGGCACAAGCGCGCACTGGCATAAGCGCGCACTGGCACAAGCGCGCACTGACAATAAGCGCGCATTGACATAAGCGCGCACTGGCACAAGCGCGCACTGGCACAAGCGCGCAGATGAATGGCAGCAGCCAAGGCTACGCGGTGTCAATCGCCCCAAAACTGTCAATTAATACTTGTATTCAAAAGTGCAAACAGATCTCTGGAAGCGGGACTTACCAGTATTGGGTACTATTAAAGTTGAGTTGACAAAAGATATTCGAATTCAAGGCCTCAGATCATGCCTTACTTGCTGTGGTGATAGGGTCAGTCACTGCTTGCCAAGCCCGGGGAAGCTCAGGCATTGGGGATCGCCCTATTTATGCTGAGTAGGATCTGGGTACTCGGAGCCACGCGCCCTTCAGCTGTCTTGCAACCCCCCCCCCCCTGCCATTGACTAACCAGAGCGCGCTTCCTCCGCCTTCTCAAGTAGCCCTGCCGTCATTCGCCACAACGGGAATAAGCCGGAGAGAGAGATTAGACAGAGATAGGTGGCAGGGGGACAACACAGGGAGGCGGCGCTCAGCCTTTGACGCACTTTGCTGGCCTGGTTTAGATCCCGAAGGTGTCATTGCGTCTCTCGGAATTAATCTCTTTATTTCAGTGATGACGCAACACCTGACGTGAGATGACGCTACAGTTGTTGCTGGGTGTATAAAGGGAATAAAGTTGGTTCAATAAAAGCATTTTGAGGCAACCACTGCTTGTTGGATTCACAGACGTCAGGATCATATCATCCGGAACGGAAACTGAAATATTCTTTATGATTCACGGATATCACAATCATAGCATCTGGAATGGGAACTGCAATTCTCTATGATTCACGGACGTCAGGATCATAGCATCTGGAATGGAAAGTGCAATTCTCTATGATTCACGGACGTAAGGATCATAGCATCTGGAATGGGAACTACAATTCTCTATGATTCACGGACGTCAGGATTATAGCATCCGGAGTGTACACTGTTCTATGATTCATGGACTTCTGAATGTAGCATCTGGAGTTTAAAAAGTATTTTAGCGTTGCCATAAAAGTTGAATCGACGCTAGATGTACTTTTAAAGCCCTTGAAGGTTGTCTTTGTCCTAATATCACAGCTATAGCTTTCGTAGTAACGACTGGCTGTTTTTAACAGACCCATAATTCCATACATCACATGTGCATCAAAGAGTCATCAAAATGAATCAGCTCTGTATAATTGATAAATCTTGTTCAGAAAAATCTTAGCCGTGAATGTGATTTTGTTTGGCTGCAGCTCTTTGAGGGTGGAGTCTGTTTGAATTTCTGAACAAAGATTCATTGCTCGTTCACAGCTGGTACCACCTGTTCAAAGTCGTTCTCTCTCGACCTTATCCTTCGTTTGGTAATTATCCATTTTTTAATGCCATTCAGTCCTTTGTGGGCCGGGCTGCCTCCATTGATAATATTTCCGATTTTAAAACGAATGACGCACGAAGTCTGCACTGCTCTCAGGCTTTGAGGGATTGCAGAGACGTGAACGGCGCGGGGGGGCTTGTTTAAAGTGCGCGGGCGAATAGCGGCTCTGAGATGACAAAATAAGCTGTTTTCATGAGTCTCTAAATCGATGCTATGGGCTGATTTGTCAATTTTTTAACGTCACAATACAGATGTACAGACGGATTAATATCCCAAGGTTGCCGTGGTGTTAGCAGCCGAATTTAGTTCACTTCCTGAGCACTTTTAATAAAAGAGATTGAGAGTTAGGTGGAGGGTGAGAAGAGCGAGGGGGAGAGAGAGAAAAGAGAGGAGAGATGAGATGAATATTGAGGAGATTAGGAGAGAGGGGTAGAAAGGGAAGAGTCCTCAAACTCCAAAGTTCTGACGTGGTAACGCAGATCCTCAGATATTTAAAGTATTTTATATTCTTCCTCAGGGCTAATAAGAAGAGAGAGATGAGAAGAAAAGAGAAGAGTCAGGAGAGAGGAGAGAGAGAGAGAGAGAGAGAGAGAGAGAGAGAGAGAGAGAGAGAGAGAGAGAGAGAGAGAGAGGGATAGGTAGAGAGAGAGTGTGAGAGATATGGGGGAAGAGAGAGAGAGGAAGAGAAGGCAGAGAGAGGGGAGAGAGGGAGAGGGAGGGAGAAAGAGGGGGAGAGGAGGCGAGAGAGGGAGGCGGAAAGAGAGAGAGGGGGAGAAAGAGAGAGAGGGAGAGAAGTGACTCTCAGAGGAGACGAGCGAGGCAAGGAGGCGGAGTGAACAGCAATAGTGAAGATCAGCTGATCGATGTGAAGCATTATTAGTTGTGAAACCTGGAGATTCCAGGGCTCTGATAGCGAATTGAATCCGCATTTTAAGGTACAAATAAAGGAGATTGGATTGAATCATAAGTATCAAATATCGAGTTTCCAAGGCCTCTGAGCCGCATAGCGAGCGCTCAGTCTCAGGCATCACAATCAATTCAAATCGGCCTCTTGTTGCTTTCAGAGAAAAACAGCGACTGACAGAGATATGAAAAATTTCAACTGGCATGACGTCACTGATAAGCCGCTCTCCATCATGCTAATTAGCGAGGATTAAAGGCAGCAGAGGAGGCCTATTGTAAGTCTCAAATTGCGCAATTTCGATTGCACTTTAACTCTGTATTATAGTGCATGGAACTTTAATCTCTGGGATTATTTTATGAGAAAGCGAATATTATGACGTCAATGGGAGACTTTTATCTGTGGAATTAATCCGACATTTTTTAAACTACTATAAGTAGCTGAAATGATGAGAAATCAGCGATAATAATATTCTGCGACATCGTCCCGCAATCGAAATCAGTTTCTGCTTTATGAACTTTGTAAGATCGCTACTGCTTAACTAAAGCTTAGAAATTAAATAGAGGGAGCATGTTGTACAAGTATCAAGACCAGAACACTCACATAAACAAATTGATGTTTCCATTTATTAAACAAATATAGCCTTTGATACGTAACAAACTTTAGACTTCAACAAAGTACTTGATTCGGAATTCAAAACATACGAGTATCCATTTGCTGACGTTTTTATACATAATCAGTCTGTCCATACTTAATAACAATGACTTACATGACTAACCCGCAATATCATTCTCGACTTTTCTACCTGTAGCTTGACGCTGATTGGTTAATAAGTGCCTGTTAATACTCTTCTCGACTTTTCTACCACTAGCTTGGCGCTGATTGGTTGATAAGCGAACAGCAATGCTCTTCTGGACTTTTCTACCCCTAGCTTGACGCTGATTGGTTACGAGTAATAAACGACTAGCAGTACTATTCTCGACTTTTCTACCCCTGAATTGATTCTGATCGCAACTCCGAAATCTTCAGTCTTTCTCCACCTCGTCCTCGTCTTTACCACGCAGAATAATGCTGAGGCTTCGCTTCATTTTCGGCGTCAACGGCGGAATGCGCGACCGAGGTATGAGAAATGTGCTCAGGTTGAACAGGTCCACAAATGGCTTGTACCGATCGCTCACTGTACTGCGCAAGTACTGGTAGCCGCTCGAGCCTCCAGTTCCGATTTTCGTGCCCAGCATGCGTTGCACAAGCAACACGTGGTTGTCTGGGCATTGGAGAGTAGGGATGGGTTAG